>JAGKTI010007047.1:27483-38361 GCA_018397915.1 Birgus latro
ATATATATATATATATACAGTGGTAGATGGGTGGGGGCGCTCATCATCCACTCACTCGATGTAGTGCAGCTTTCAGGTGTCTGTCCTTTCCATCTCCTCCATCCTTCTTTCCTTCCATCCTCTTCTGTCTTTCTTCAATTCATTCTTTCCTCGTCATTCTACCTGCGGGTGACTTTACACTCCCTTTTCTGTATTTCTTTCCTTTGCTGGTGGGATGAGGGTGTAGAAGCCGCAGTTAAGGAGAAAAAAAGGCTTTTCCGGGGATGGAAGAAGGGTGGTAACTGGGAGGAGTACTTGGCTGCCAAGTGCAAGGCTAGAAGAGAGGTATACAGGGCGAAGTCTGAGTCACAGAGACTTTTACTTGATAATCTAAATCATGGAGAAAGGAAAAATATGATTTTTAGGTTGGCAGATCAGGTGAAGAGGGATAATCGGAATATTGTATGTGAGCAGTGCGTGAAGAATGATGAAGGAAGTGTAGTGGTGAACAGTGAGGATATTAAAGATGCATGGAGATAGCATTATAGCCAGTTGTTGAATGAGGAGTTTGACTGGGATAGGGAAGGTATGGAGCCCGCAGATCCAGTGTTTGGCCCTTGGCCTTTAATTGATGCTGATACTGTGAGTGAGGCAATAGGCAGGATGCGGGTGGGGAAGGCGGCAGGTGTGTCTGGGTTGACTGCCGAAATGTTGAAGGCATCAAGAGATACTGGGGTGAGGTTAGTCACTGACCTGATAAATAGGATTATATATGAGTGTGTTGTCCCAGATGATTGGCTGAAGAGTGTAATTGTAAATGTGTACAAAGGGAAGGGTGATGCCCTGGAAAGGGAAAATTATGGAGGTATAAAGCTCTTAGATCAGATAATGAAAGTAATGGAGAGAGTTCTAGAAGGTATGATTAGAGAAAGAGTGAATACTGATGAGATGCAGTTTGGGTTTATGCCAAGCAGGGGGACCACTGATGCCATATTCATTGTTCAACAGCTTCAGGAAAAATATATTGGAAAGAAAAGGAAATTGTATTTTGTTTTTGTTGATTTGGAAAAGGCCTTGGACAGAGTCCCTAGAGAGGTGGCGAAGTGGGCAATGAGAAAGCTAGGGTTGGAAGAGTGGCTGGTTAGGGTGGTTATGGCCATGTACGTGGGTGCTCGCACCCAGGTAAGATTGAATGGAGTTTTGAGTGATGAGTTTTCCCTGAATGCTGGTATGCATCAGAGGTCAGTTTTGAGTCCCTTGTTTATCATGGTACTTGAAGCCCTCTCACGTGACTTCAGAGATGGGCTCCCGTGGGAGATGTTGTATGCTGATGATTTGGTGTTGACTGCAGAGAATGAAAAGGAGGTGGAGGAAAGATTTAAGAAGTGGAGAGATGGTATGGGGCACAAGGGCTTAAGGGTAAATGCAGATAAAACAAAAGTGATGATATCTAGGGCTGGTGGCAGTACAATCAGTGGGGAGGGAGAGTGGCCATGTGCAGTTTGCCACAAAGGTGTGGGAAGTAATTCCATCTTGTGTAGTGTCTGTGATAAATGGGTGCACAAGAGATGTAGTGGTATTAGAGGTAGACTGCGAGATAATGCTGATTTTATGTGTGCGGCGTGTCGGGGACAGCAGGTGGAGATTGTTAGGCACGAAAGGATTGAATTTGCTGGTGAGTCCCTTGAGTGCGTGGAGGAGTTTTGATATTTGGGAGACATGTTATGTGCTGGAGGTGGGGCTGGAGTTAGCTCAGTTGCTAGGGTAAGAAGTGGTTGGAAGAAGTTCAGGGAGCTGTTGCTTCCCGTGACACTGAGAGGAGTCTCCTTATGTACTAAGGGGTCTTTGTATGCAGCATGTGTTGGGAGTGTGATGCTGTATGGTAGTGAGACCTA
Organism: Birgus latro; assembly: GCA_018397915.1. Taxonomy (NCBI): domain Eukaryota; kingdom Metazoa; phylum Arthropoda; class Malacostraca; order Decapoda; family Coenobitidae; genus Birgus; species Birgus latro. Next base: position 29,358 of record JAGKTI010007047.1, read on the forward strand.
GGCAGTAAAGGAAGAGGATATTCACAGCCTTAAACGTACAGAAATGACAATGATTAGGTGGATGTGCTGTGTGTCCCTGCGTGCAAGGCCTGGGGGGGCTGGGTTTATAATGGAAAAGTTGACATGTAGGATGGGATTGGAGTGTATTGGTGTTATGATGAGGAGAGGTAGGCTAAGGTGGTTTGGACATGTGGAGAGGATGGGGGATGATAATTGGGTACAGAGGGTGAGAAGTGCTAATACTGGGGGAGGGGTTGGGAGGGGTAGACCAAGAAAGACATGGGACGAGGTCATTAAGTGTGACTTAAGGGTTAAGGGACTGAACAGGGAGGCTGCCAAAGATCGAGCAGCATACAGAGCCGGCATTAGGTGACCAAGGCCGACGCATGGAAGCAAGCATGTTAGAGCCTTCAAAAACGTAAACGAAAACGATATGGTAGGATACTTATTGCCAGTTAGGGAAATAACAAGAGGAAGTAGTTGGAAGAGAACAGGGATGTTTAAGGAAGGGAAGAGGCTGTGTAGATCAGATACTCATTCATAGATCTTTGGTTGAAAGAAGTTGTATGTGGCCTTCACAGATTTGGAGAAAGCATATGACAGGGTGGATAGACAAGGATTGTGGAAAGTATTAAGAATATATGGAGTAGATGGGCCGTGAAGAGTATGTATAAGGGTGATAAGGCTGCAGTGCATGTGTATAGTGAATTGAGTGAATTTTTCTATTTGAAGGTTGGATTTAAGCAAGGATGTGTCAAGTCTCTGTGGCTCTTCAATCTGTATATGGGTGGGATTATAAAAGAGATACAAGGTAGGGCAGTGGATACTGGAGTGGCCCTAATGAGAGAGGGCAGTGTCTGGAAACTCCTGTACTGTTGTTTGCAGATGATACATGTTGTTAAGTGAAGATGAAGAAGAGCTGCACGGCTTGGTGGATGAGTTTGGGAGAGTGTGTAAGAAATGAAATCTAAAGGTGAATGTAGGGAAGAGTAAAGTTATGGTCTGCAAGAGAAGTGAAGTCAGTGAATGTAAAGTGAGGTTAGATGAGGAGGAAATGGAAAATGTGAGTGCATTTAAGTACCTGGGTAGTGTGATGAGTAAGGATGGAAGTTTAGAGGGTGAAGTGCTTGAAAGGGTACAACAAGGAAGGAAGGTTGCTGGTTCACTGAAACCAGTAATAAGAAACGGGGAAATGAGCATGGAAATGAAATAGTTACTAAATGAAAGTATTGTGATACCAACTTCAACGTATCGAAGTAAGGCTTGGACCTTGTTGGTGGGACGCAAGTCAAGAGTCAGAGCAGATGAAATGAGTTTTTTGAGAGAAGCAAGTGGAGTCACATGGATAGACAGACTGACAAATGAAGACGTTAAGGAGCGTTGTGGCTTGGATGTGATAGGAAGCGTTAGGAGAAACACAATGAGGTGATTTGGCCATGTGGAGAGGATGGAGAGTGAGAGACTGACGAGAAGAGTGTATGTGAGTGAGGTGGAGGGGGGGAGAGGGAGGGGGAGGCCAAGGATGAGATGGAGGGATGGAGTGGAGCGGTATATGAGAGAGGGGGGTGTGAGCTGGAAGCTTGGGGGACAGGGTGACACAGAGGCGATTTGTTTGTGGCCACCCCTTGTGGGATTAAGGAGCAGGTGATGAAAAGGAGTAACTATGCACCTACGAGGAAAATACGGAAGTTGAAGAATGAAGCAGTAAAGGATGCCTTCTATACCAAGATGAGTAGTATGGTGGCTGAACAGGGAGCTGTTGAGAGAAGTGTTAATGAACCATTTGGAATCCTCAAGAACAATCACCTGAGACTTATTCATTCACTGTTTGGATGGACAAGGGGCCCCCTAAGGACATAAAGCAACTTGGTGGTGGGATGAGGGTGTAGAAGTTGCAGTTATGGAGGAAAGAAGGCTTTTCCAGGAAAGGAATATGGGTGGTAAAAAAGGCGAATATTTGGCTGCCAAGGACAGAGCTAGACAAGAGATTTACAGGGCAAACTCTGAGTCTCAGAGACTATTACTGGGTAACCTAAATGGTGTGCATAGGAAGAATATGATATTCATGGTGGCAATCAGATGAAGCAGGAAATCTGGGATTTCATAGGTGAGCAGTGTGTGAAGAATGATTTTTTTTTTTTTTTTAATGCAAGGAAGAGGAAACCAAAGGCCATGGGCCCGCAAACTGTTCCTTCTAAGAATAAACAAAAACAATACAAAAGAGAGCCAAATTCAAGATCCGTTCATTTCGAGATGCCTGGACACACTGCGTTTGAAAGAATGGAGATCATAGGAAGTAGGAAATACTGACAAAGGAAGACAGTTCCAGAGTTGACGTTGCATAAATGAAGGACCAGGAGTAACGGTTAACTCTTGCATTAGACAGCTGGGCAGAAAACGGATGAGAGGTTGTTGCTAGACGGGTACTACGGGTGGAGAGATGCAAGCAGACAGTTCAGAGGAACAGTGACCTTTGAAGTAGTGATAGAAAAGCGATAAAGATGCAACAGTGCGGCGAAGAGACAGAGGTTGAAGGGAGCTAGTGAAAGGAGAAGAGTTAATGTGACGAAAAGCCTCTGACTCAACCCTATTGAGAAGGGCTGTATGTGGGGAGCCTCCCACAACTGTGCAGGGGTAAAGAAGGTTCGGAGTCAGCCTAGCACACCCAATGAAGGAAAGGTAGTGGTGGACAGTGGGGATATCAAAGAAGCCTGGAGAGAGCATTATAACCTGCTGTTGAATGAAGTCTGACAGGAGCTGGGAAAGTTTGAAGCCAGCAGATCCAGTCTTTGGCCCTGGCCTCTAATTGACGCTGCTACTGTGAGCACGGCAATAGGCAGGATGCAGGTGGGGAAGGCAGCAGGTGTGTCTGGGTTGACTGATGAAATTATGAAGCCCTCAGGAGACAAAGGAGTGGGGTTAGTTACTGATTTGATAAATATAATTATAAGGGAGATCATAAATGTGTACGTGGAGAAGGGTGATGCCCTGGAAAGAGGAAGTTACAGAGGCGTCAAAACTTTTAAACCAGATAATTAAGGTAATGGAGTGAGTTCTAGAGGGTATGATTGGAGAAAAAGTGAACACTGATGACATACAGTTTGGGTCTGTGCCAGGCAAAGGGACCACTAATGCCATATTCATTGTTCGACAGCCTCAGGTAAAATATATAGGAAAGAAAAAAGGATCTGTACTATGTTTTTGTTGATTTGGAAAAGGCCTCTCACAAAGTCCCTAGGATGGTGGTGCAATGGGCAATAAGAAAGCCTGGGATCGAGGAGTGGCCAGTTAGGGTGGTTATGGCTCGCACCGTGACAGTGAATGAAGATTTGAGTGATGAGTTTTCCGTGAATGTTGGAGTGCATCAGAGGTCAGTCTTGAGTTCCTAGTTGTTTATCATGGTACTTGACACCTTCTCATGTGACTTAACAAATGGACTCCCATGGGAGATGCAGCATGCCAATGATTTGGTGTTGATTACAGAAGATAAAGGAAAGGCAGTGGAAAGATTCAGGACGTGGAGAGATGGTATGGACACAAGGGCTTGCGAGTAAAGGCAGACAAAAGGTGATGGTATCTAAGGTTGATGGCGGTACTGCCAAAGAAGAGGGAGAGTGGCCATGTGCAGTTTGCGACAAGGATGTTTGAAGTAATTCCATCTTGTGCTGTGTTTGTGATATGTGGGTGCATAAGAGATGTAGTGGTAATAAAAGTAGACTGTGAGATAATGCTGATTTCATTGTGCAGTGTGCTGGGAAGAGCATGTGCAGACTGCCAGACATGAAAGGATTGATCTCACTGGCAAGTCTCTCGAGTGTGTGGAAGAGTTTTTTTTACTTGGGAGAGATAATATGTGCTGAGGGTGGGATTGGAGCTAGCTCTGTGGCTAGAGTGAGGAGTGGTTGGAAGAAGTTCAGGGAGCTATTGCCTCTCCTGACACTGAGAGGGTTCTCCCTCCATGCTAAACGGTCTTTGTATGTAGTATGTGTTAGGAGTGTAATGATGTATGGCAGTGAGACATGGGCAATAAATGAGGAGGATATTCATAGGCACAAAAGCATTGAATGGAAAATGATTATGTAGATGTGTAGTGCATCCTTGAGTGCGAGGCCAGAGGGGGGTGCAGGGCCTAGGTTTACGATGAAAGAGTTAAGAGGTAGGATGGAACTTAAGTGTACTTGTGTTGTGATAAGGAGAGGTAGATTGAGATGGTTTGGGAATGTGGAGAGGATGGGGGGTGACAATTGGGGGCAGAAAATGAGAAATGTTAACGTAAGGGGTTGGGTTGTGAGAGGTAGACCGAAAAAGACCTGGGATGAGGTCACTGAATGTGACCCCAGGGATATGGGACTGAACAGTGAGGCTGCAAGAGATCGAGCGATAAGATGACCAAGGCTGACGCAAGCAAGCATGTTGGAGCCTTTAAAAACGCAATGAAGCTAAATGAACATCCATCACAAACACCACAGAAACCCCTGGGAACATTCAAGTAGCAAAATTAGAAAAATGTTTACATATTAAAATACGGCATATTACTACAGCAATCTCTCTACAATCCAGACAACCACTATCTGGTTACCTCACTGTCCAGACATCGTATGCTGATGACCGAACCCCAAAATGCCAAAAATTCGAAAAAATCCGGGAAAAAATATATATATATTTTTACCGCGTCCATTTGAATTTCCCGCGCGTGCCGACCTCTTGTGTTTTCGCGCCTCCCGCCTCTCTCTGGTCTCATTTCCCGCTCAGCTGCCAGTTCGTGAAGACGCCCTCGTCATGGCTCCTGAAGTGCTTGTTTTTGTGGTGATTCCCTACCTCCTGCAGGGCTTGCTGCTGCTCTGCACCTTCTTCATTGTGTGTGCAATAATGGCCCAACAGCTTGAGAAGAGGAAGAAAGTAGTGATGACTCTGGAGAAGAAGCGAGAGATATTGGAGAAGATGGACGCCGGGTGACAGACATCATGGATCCTATGTGAGTTCAACCTCCCTCGCTCTACTTTGTTTGATATCAAGAGGTCCCGAGACAAACTACTCCAGTACACGGCTGATTTCCCTTTGAAAACCAGACGAAACGTGGAGGGGAAAATAACGTTTACTCCTAAGTATGCAGACATCGACCATTCCACGCTCATCTGGTATCGACACCGTGCTGCTGGTGTGTTGGTACATGGAACAGAGCTGAAAGCCGCTGTCGAGAAGTTCGCAAGGCTTCACGACATCCCAGACTTCAAGGCATCTGAAGGTTGGCTCTTCGCATTCAAGTTACGGCACGGATAAGGCCCATGGTGAAGCTGTGGACGCCAACGACGAGGGAACAGAAGAGTTTTGACAGAAGGTGAAGGGCTTGATTGACAGAGAGGCCTCACTCTCAGTCAAGTCTACAATGCTGATGAAACTGGCCTATTCTATCGTTCAGTGCCCACAAACACTCTCGCTGAGGAGACGGAGAAGCGTGTACCTGGCCGCAAGCTCTCCAAGCAACAGGTGTCTTCTTTGTGCTGTGCCAATGCTAACAGCATGCACCGGCTCAAGCCCATTATTGTTGGACGTGGAAAGCAGCCTCGGTGCCTTCGTGGGTTAATGGATGTCCTTCCCGTCGTGTGGTATCATTCTCTGAAGGTTTGGTTCGCAACCAAGATTTTTAGAGATTGGTTTTACCAACACTTTGTCAAGGAGGTCATACATTATTAGACAGAGACACTGAAAATCCCACGCAACCAGGTAAACGCCCTCCTGATTCTAGACAATGCACCTGCACATCCGTCTGAGAAGGAGTTGGTGGCTGAAAATGGCCGCATTAGGTGTCTGTTTTTGCCACCTAATACGACTGCTCTCATCCAACCAATGGACCAGAGAGTGATTGTGGCAGCGAAGAGGCTCTACCGACAAAGGTTTTAGGACTAGGTGATGGTTGTCTATGAGGACGAGGACAATTGCAGGGAAGGACAAGACATGCGAGGACATCAAACTGTCGAACACTTTCGCCACTACAACCTCAAGTCTGCTATCTACAACTGGGCCACTGCATGGAAGGAAGTCTCTGTCAAGACTCTAGAAAATGGTTGGTCTCATCTGCTTCATGGAAGTGATGTGGTGCACGATTTCCTAGGTTTTGAGGTGGATGACTTCCATACAAGGCTTCGTGTGGGTGGAGACAATGTTGATGTCGACGTGAGTGGTTGGATGACGACGAGGGCGATCATGTCTGATATCGAGATCGCATCTTCTGTTGCCGGTATGAGTACCCAGCAGGAAGATTCCGACAAGGACAGCGACGATGATGTGGACTCCTCACGGCTCGTCACTACTCCAGCCATCCCCAAGCTGAGCGCAGTCCGGGAACATGTGGAGTTCGTCCTTGACTACCTAGAACACCCGGGCTGCGACAGGGAGATGGGGCTCTTGGGACTTGAGGAGGAAGAGCGAGCTTTCAGCCAGCGCATCATTAATCGTCAGAATCGTCGTTGCTTGCGTCAATCAACCACTGACAGTTTTTTCAGGCCCGTCATCCCCGCCGTGCTCAGCCCTCGCTCCCCATCATTGCCTCACCAAGACAGGCCTTCTAGCTCCTAGCCATAGCCCAGCACATCAGGCACGGCGGAGTCACCCCTGGATGTGAGTTTGCGGCTGTCTTCAGAGTCTTCTGCAGTGGATAGCGTATCACCACGTCCCACCAAGAAGCCCCTAAGCCGCTCCGTCAGCTAATCTCGGACTCTGACAGGGACTAAATTCTCCAGGACTCATCACTAGTCACTAGACCACACGGGAATTTACAGTTATGTGAAGTGATGTACTGTACAGTGCACTGAAGTGATGTGATGCTAGATTTTGTTATTATGGGAAAGGAAACATTGTGAGAAGTGCTGGTGAGAAGTGCTGGTGAGTGTAAAGTGAAGCGGAAGTGAGAAGGATTCTATGAATTCCTGCAGGTGCCTCAGGTGCACCTTCATACTGTCAGAATCTGGGAGGACAGAGCAGGTTATACATAAGGACAACGGCATCATTCTTGTAAGTACCCTAACATCATCAAAATTCCTTGTTTTGTTCTTCCCATATCATTAACCTCATGCATAGACTGTGTGAAAGATGATTTCCATAATGATTTTCATGTCTAACCTGTTTTCAGCATGCTCTAAAGTGGTAAAAAATTCCCATAAATGTAAATCATAATTTCCTGCTTTCAATTTATTTTTTCATGCATGGTTACCATTAGTACTGAAGTTCACCAGCTGCAAAAAAGGTGAATGCCATTGATTTTCATGTCTGGTACCTAAACTAAGCTGCCAACTCAGTGAACAGCTGTGCCTAACTTACCTCAAATTCATCCTTTTGGGGTTAAATTTAAATGAATTCATGCTTTGTGTTCATTATTTTAGTGCACCAGCTGTGAAAAAGGTGAATGCCACTGATTTTTATGTCCAGTACCTAAACTAAGTTGCTAACTCAGTGAACAGCTGCGCCTAACTTACCTCAAATTCATCCTTTTTGGGTTAAAATCAAATGAATTCATGCTTTGTGTTCATTATTTTAGTGCACAAGCTGTGAAAAAGGTGAATGCCAGTGAATTTCATGTCCGGTGCTTACTTTCAGCATGCTATATTCTGGTGAACACTTTTGCCATACCTAACTCTTATTGACCATTTTTCTAGTAACAATTTACATTATTCACTGTATTTCATGCTTTGCATCCAATATTTTAGTGCATAAGATGTGAGAAAAGATGATTTTCATAGTGGCTGCCACGTCCCATACTTACACTAAGCTGTCAACACAGTGAACACCTATGCCTTACTTAACTCAGATTCATCCTTTTGGGGTTAAAATAAAATGAATTCATGCTCTGTGTTCATGATTTTAGTGCATAGGAAGAGAGAACGGGTGATTTTCATAGTGATTTCCATATCCGATACTTACTTACACTATGGTGGCAAGTTGTGAACACCTATGCCCTACTCACCTCAAAATCATCCTTTTTTGGTTAAAATTAAATTAATTCATGCTTTGTGTGCATTATTTATGTGAAAGGGGACTTAAATAAGTGCTATGCATGTCCGGTAGGGAGGTAAGTAGGTGGTTTTCTGATTTTGGTTAGGTTAGGGTCATAAATGACAGGTGCGGGAGCTTCAGGGCCACTATCCGGACAAGACTACTGTCTGGTCATGGTTTTGGCTCCATTACGTCAGATAGTAGAGAGATTACTGTATACTAAGCTGGAAAAACAGAAGATAAGGCAAAAGGGTAACAGGAAGGGGAGAGAGAAATAAGCCATTTACTTGTTATCCTTGGCTGTGGTTATTAGCAAATTTTGGTCATCAGTGCACCAGACTGCCTTGACTATTCCACGCTGATGTCCTTCCAAGGTGCGTAGGGGTGCCGTAGCATAGCGCAAATCCCAAACCTGTGCCCAAGGGGTAGTATCCTCTTCACTGGACAGAAGTAACTGGGTAGCCACACGTGGGTGCCAAGTCATACTGCTCGCTTTCATCTGCGAAAAACGGGAAAATTTTTAAAATATAAAAAATAAAACTGGAAACAAAGACCAAAAACTTATTCTCACCTCTGGCAAGTGATTTGGAGGCACGCTGAATTAAAGACTGAGCCAATTATGATATCATCCAGATAACTGAAATGGTAATGGAATGAATTATTCAAAACTCAGGAGCTGATGAAGTGGCACCATATTTATTTCCTGCTGCCAATTAACATTACTGTACATACGAAGTACTGTAACCTCCAAGGATGTCAATGTATGAAGCCCACACCTACATATGGTTTTTATACATCCCATATCATTAACACAAGGGAACAACAGTTTCTGTAGTCATACCACCACATTGTAAATGTGATACTGCCTGTGGTGCAACATATAGAAGAACTGGAAGCAGAGCTCCATTGGATTGGCCCATCCAAATTTCATGCCTCTGTAGTTACTTGCTACAGGTGAAAAATGGTTTATGTTCTTAACAGAAAGTATATACAGTATATATACATACATACATAC
>JAGKTI010007048.1:12336-38355 GCA_018397915.1 Birgus latro
CATCATCATCATCATCATCATCATCATCATCATCATCATCATCATCATCATCATCATCATCATCATTGTCATCATCATCATCATCATCATCATCATCATCATCATCATCATCATCATCACATTTTAGTAACATTAATTTCCTGTGATATACTATTCTGTTACCCTGTGTACGTGCTATCAGCGCTGTAAGGTTAATAATTAAAAATTTTTGCCTTTTTTCTCCTTCCAACAGATTCGTGAGAGTGACTTCCTGACATTTGATGCAATGCGCCATGCGGCCCAGTGTGTGGGTCGTGTGATGCGAGGGAAGACAGACTACGGAATAATGTTGTTTGCGGATAAACGCTTTGCCAGAGCAGATAAGCGATGTAAACTGCCAAGGTGGATTCAGGAATATTTAGTAGATCACAAGTGTAATCTGTCAACAGAGGAAGCTGTGCAGGTAAGTCTCTCATTAGTTGAATTAAAATGAGATTAATTTTTCTAGAATATTTAAGGGTACCAGTTGTGACCAGTAGAGTAGGATTGTTGTTTAACTTTAATGCTGCATCTTGCAAGGTATATTATGGCTCTGGATGTCGTATTTACGTCACCCAGAGTTCTACTTGGGAATAAGGGTTAGGATATTGCCGCCTCTGCTGCTGCTGATGATGATGAGGAGGATAATGGTTCCTTTTTTACCAGTGGTCTGTGAGATGTTAGGATGGTTGGTATACTAGTAGTAGAACACAATATGTGGAGTGCCAGCCTCATCTTATATGCAACAGTACAAATCTTCTTGAGGTGATTGGTGGTTTTTCAATTCACTGAATGCTACCAGGGGCATAGCTTGGCCTCCTACCTCGAAAAGTTCTGCCCTGCGGTAACTTAGTCTTCAGCCCTGTTGCTGTGAGGTGTGTAATATAGGAATGGTGTTATAAGATGTATAATTTTTTACCTTTGTTGCTGTGAGATGTATAACAGTTTTTACCACTGTTGCTGTGAGATGTATAACTGTTTTTACCACTGTTGCTGTGAGATGTATAATAATTTTTAGCATTGCTGTTGAGAGATGTAGGATAATTTTTACCTCTGGTTCATGTAAGATGTATACTTGTAATAATTTATACTTATGTTGCAGTGAGATGTATTATCTTTACCTTTGTTTTTGTGGAATTTATAGTAACTTTAACCACAAATCCACATCAACAGCAAGAAACTAAGGAATTTTTATTAAGTTGAGATTTTTTCCCAGATCACCCGTCCTTGGCTGAGACAGATGGCCCAGCCGTTCACCCGGGATGACCAGCTTGGAGTCTCACTGTTAACGCTGGAGCAACTGAACTCGGCGGAAAATATTGAAAAGATTCAGAAGAGAGCGCAGCAGACGCAATGAATCGTGTGTTAATGTGCTCAGTTCGGGAGTAAAAGTCGCTGAAATTATGTACAATACTGATCCTGAGATTGTGTGTGTTTTGTGTATATAGTGAGGCAGACTACTGTAATAATAATTGTGAAGTTGAGTGTGAATGACATTGTTGTAGATGAAAATGAGATTATTATTTTACATACAAATGAGAAAGGGTTATTTTTTATACTGTATTCAGAAAAAAGTGCAGTACCTAGTATGTGTTGATTATGTATTAATACAAGTCTATTAAGTACTGTATGATAACAGATGCCTAGTAAAAGAAAACTGTCTAAAATAAGTTGAAAAAAGACAGTATGACTGATCCAGCTTGTACTTGTAGATATTTGCTGGTGATTGAAGTGATGGTTAAGAATGTTTGTTGAACCAGGGATAATCTGTTAGTATTTACTATTATCATCATCATCATCATCATCATTATCCAGACCTCCTTTCCCACCTTAGGGCAGGGTGAGGAGTAACAGTGTCCAGACAGCCCAAGTTTGCCCAGTCCAATGGGCCATGCTTCTATTCGCTCATCATTCAAGCCCCCGGAATCCTGGCTCTGTCTGATATGCCAAAAACATTCACTGCATCTTATTTACATTTGGAGTCTTCAAAAGAGTTAGTTATAGCATTCATTAGCTCTTTCAGAATCTGGTGTAAATATTGTATTGTAGTACAGTAAGAATGAAGTGAAAAATATATCATCAGATTGAGAGGCAAACTCCTCCAGATCTGTGACATTCTGTAGTAGTTTAATGTTGATACTTAGAGATGATGATTTTTTTTTTTTTTTTTAGCTTAATGGAGGAGAGGATGTGAATGCTGTATCTAATCCCTCTAGTTTGAGAAGGCTAACCAAAGCTGAATAAAATTGTTTAAGAGTAGCAATAATAAGATACAGTAAACCTTTGATATAACAAACCCCAGTATTCTGAATTTCGGATATAGCAGATGGCCAAATCACGACCGAACTTCCCTCGGATTTTACCAACAAAGGTCACTAAATGCGGGGGAAGTTCACGAATCAGGCCACGGTAAGTGTACTGTAATAGTACTACATTATACTGTTGTAATAACAGAAATGAAACTGAATAAATTAATACAGATATTGTATTTATATGTACAACTTCATAAAGTATTATACTGTATTTACATGTACAATTTCATAAACCATTGAATTCTCCATGTAAAACTTCGTAGAGTAAGTTTAGGTTGTGGTTTCTCATGTAGGACCAAACGACTCCACGGATATAGCGACCTAGGTTCAGTAATCCCTTGGATAATAACGACCCTCGGATATAGCGAATTATCAAATATAGCGACCCACCTCTTCTCCCAGTTACTATAGTTTGTTATATCGAGGGTTCACTGTAATAAAAGACATCAGTGTGAAGATGGAGTTAAGACCATTAAAAGAATATATGTCATGTAAATAAAACTTGCTTAGCTTGTTGCTGGAATAATGAATGCCCAGTCAGCTTCAAAGGTCCTGTTGTCTCTGGATTTTCTCTCCACCTGGGACGAGGTCATAGAGTGTAACCTCAGGGATAAGGAACTGCATAGGGAGGCTACCAGAGATCAAGCAGCATGGGGAGTCGCCATTAGGTGACCCAAGGTTGACACAAGCAAGCATGTTGGAGCCTTCATAAATGATACAATACGAAATGATGTGAGTGTGGGCTTGTGGGTTAAGGTGTCCCAGCTGCATGTGGCACAGGATGGATGGGGTTTATTATTCACATAATACCATTCAGGGAAGAGTGACTGGTCATTTGCCTTAAATGTCAGGACTGTGTAGCCAAGCCTCTGATGGTGCAGTATAAAATGAAGCAATAAAAAAATCTTAACCAGACAAGCGCCTGTCTTGGATGGTTTCACATAACTGTAATCAATTCACCAAACCTCGTGAGGATAGTTAATGCCTTGCTTGTGTCTGGGGACAGTTTTGTATATAACTGTGTGCAGGTTGTGGGTACATTCTGTGTGCAGCAAGCTTGACTCTTCTTAAGAATTGGAGTATAATTTTCACAGACATCCAGCTTTGAGTCTGAAGTTCCGATATGTGACTGTTTCAGTCTTGATGGAAATCTGTGAAATGAAATATTCTGAAAAAATTGTGAATTTTGCTTCTGCCCTAGTACAGTATATCATAAACTACATAATGACCATGTTGATGATACCGTAGTCAGATTTTTTTTTTTTTTTAAACTGCAGTCAGCCTTTTTTTCTTTCTGTTACTGTAGTCAGATTATCTTTTTTTGAGATGAAGTATTTTTACCTTAAAAGCAGTTGGTTGACAAGTACATGTATTATGGTATCTGTTTCAAATAATACTGTATTTTACTGCTGTAAAAGGAAAAGTATATGGTAGAATACTTATTGACAGAGCTAGGGAAATAACAGAGGGATTAGTTGGAGAACAACAGGGAGGTTTTAGGAAGGGAAAGGTTTGTGTAGATCAGATATTCATCCTAAGGTCTGAAGTGGAAAAGTTCCTAGAGAACGGAAAGAAGTTGTATGCAGCATTCATGGATTCGGAGAAAGCATATGAAAGAGTTGAAACACAAGGAGTGTAGAATATCAAGAATATGTGGAGTAAATGGGAAGCTGTTGAATGCCATGACGAGTATGTATGAGGATGGTAGGGCTGCAGTGTGTGAAGATGGTGAACTGAGTGAATTTTACTACTGTATCTTAAGGTTGGATTCAAACTGGGATGTGTCATGTCTCCATGGTTGTTCAGTCTGTATATGGATGAGGTTCTAAAAGAGATACAAGGTAGTGCAGTGGATGTTGGAGAGGATCTAATGAGAGAGGGCAGCATTTGGGAACTTCTATCTATCTATTGCCAGACGCCTCAATCCCGAACGGGGTGGCCACAAACAAATCGCCTCCATGTCACTGTCCCCTGCCATTTCACTACCACGCTCCCAACTCACACCCCCCTCTCTCATATACCTCTCCACTCCATCCCTCCATCTCATCCTCGGCCTCCCCCTCCCTCTCGCCCCCTCCACCTCACTCACATACACTCTCCTCGTCAATCTTTCACTCTCCATCCTCTCCACATGCCCAAACTTTGGGAACTTCTTGTTCTGTTATTTACAGATGATATGGTATTGTTAAATGAAGATGAAGGGGAATTGCAAGGGTTGGTGAATGAGTTTGGGAGAGTGTGTAAGAAATGGAATCTAAAGGTAAATGTAGGGAAGAGTAAAGTTATGGTCTTTGAGAGAAATAAAGTCATTGAATGTACAGCGAGATTGGATGAGGAGGAAATGGAAAATGTGAGTACATGTAAGTACTTGGATAGCATGATGAGTAAGGATGGAAGTTTAGAGGGTGAAGTGCTTGAAATGGTACAAGGAGAAAAGGTTGCCAGTTCTTTGAAAGCAACGATAAGAAACAGGGAAATGAACATAGAAGTAAAAAAAGTTACTGCACAATAGTACTGTGATACCAACTCTAAAGTATGGAAGCAAAGCTTGGACCTTTTTGGAAGAACACAAATAAAGAATGAGAGCAGTGGAAATGAGTTGTTGGAGAGAAGCATGTGGAGTTACATAGAGAGAGACTAACAAATGAAGAAGTGAAGGATCATTGTAGTGTCGATGTGGATGTGATAGAAAGTATTAGGAGAAGTACACTGAAGTGGTTTGGCCATGTGAAGAGAATGGAGTGAGAGACTAATAAGGAGAGTGTATGTGAGTGAAGTGGAGGGGGGGGAGGGAGGGGGGAGACTATGGATGGAGTGGAGAGGTATATGAGAGAGGGGTGTGTGACCTGGGGGGAGGGCAGCAAAATGGCAGGGGACAGGGATGACTTGGAGCTTATCAGTTTGTGGCCACACCTTATGGGATTAAGGAGTCTGGCAACAGAGAAATAGGTAGTTTATTTTCACCTAATGGAAATTGAACAGTCCCAGAACCTGAGTAGACCTATTTACACATGGTTGCATGAGATTTGACAAGCCTTAATTGTGAGGCAGGCTTGAGTCTTCTTGATTACTAGTCAATCCGCTCCCCCCCCCAGTCTAACCACAAATGGCAATGAACTGAGCTGAAAGGGGTTGGAAATCTTTCCAGGTTAGAACGTATGTGCTACAGCGTTTTAAAATATACGAGAACATATGCTTCAGAAGTTTAAAAATTCCCGAGATGAAAAGTGAATGTGCTCCATCGATTTAAAATTCCCGAGAAAAAATGTGCTCCAGCGGTTTAAATGTGCTACAGCAGTTTAAAATTCATGAGAATGAATGTGCTACAGCAGTTTAAAATTCCGAGAACAAATGTGTTACCGCGATTTGAAAAGCGCTACAGCGGTTTGAAATGTGCGCAAGTGGTTTGAAATTCCCGCCCATATACCAGTTCCTGTCAACAAATGTAAACATGTGCACGTGAGTGATGCTGAGAAGCAGCAGCATCTGTTACTCTCCAGCCCTCGAAATATTTACCACTCGAGTGTTCACAAGGATTACTGGGAGATATATAAGTCGACTAACAATTGAGCACCGTGGTAACCAACACCATGATTGTAGTACCGTGGTTCTCGAAGTAAGTGACATGGTACATTGTATGATATTTGCAGTTTGTTATCCCACATGGGTGGGCTAGTTAGATCAGATTACTTTAGGTAAATTAGATTAGTTAGGTTAGATCAGTTAATTTAGTTATGTGAGGTTAGATTAGTTGAGAAAGATAACCGTTACTGCCCCAAACTGCAAATTTACCGATTGTAAGGTACCGGTATTTAGTTGTAGCCTAGTCTGTTTTAAAGTTTTCAGAAGGAAATTGTAAGTAAAAGATGATTAAAACAGATAATAGCATGAGTATATTCTTCCCAATTTGAAATGTTTTTATGGTTTAAGTATGCCTTAGTAATTGTTATGGAATTATGGTAATACAGAAAAAGTCCTGTCATCCGAAAGGCAAGAGACTGGGTTTTTCGGACTTTTTTTTTTTTTTTTACTATTGGGACTTTTGGAAGGGTCCTTTGAAAACAGTAGAAATATGTACAGTACATGATCATTAAATAAACACCTAAAATGACATGGGTTATTGTTTTAGACACGGGAAATGCATAGAAGTGTAGCAGAGTAATTGCTGGCAGGTACATCCAAGTCCAAGAACAAGTCCAAGCCAGATAATTCCTTAGGTAAAGCCCAGAAAAATCAGAGAAATTTTTCCTTAAAGGAATTCAGGGTATTGGGACATTCGGATTATTGGTGGTCGGCTTGGAGGAGTTTTACTGTATTTTGGAATTACACCCAACAAATGGAGACTGAAATTAATATATTCACTACTTAGTTTATGCACTTTTAAGCAACTTTAATGTAAACAGTTGTTGCAAATGTACAGTAAATATTTTAACCGGTCACGTCCCGACCGATTTCCAACCTCTGATACCCCCCAGACCCGAGCATTTTTGGATTTTTTTTTTTTTTTTTGCTCAAACCTTCACTTTTGGTGAGAAACATCGAAAATTCATAGAGAAATCACCCTCCTGAGGCTATAAATGGTGCTACAGGTGATGATTCAGCCTTACATTTTCCCTCTTTCTCAGGGTACTTGGCTAAAGAATACGAACTATGGAAGGGTTAACTAATTAAAGCCACTTTAAATTACTTATTTATTTATGTATTTGGTACGAATTTATGTGTAGTACAAGACTATATTAGTTTTCACACATTTATATAGGCAATAGAAGCATTGTTCAGTCACCAAACACATCCACATATGGCACCTTCCTATATGAACATTACCACCTCATCACTTCTGTTTGTTTCTTGCTCTAGCTTCATTATTTCTTTGTCCTTCACCTCAGGAATCACTTTCACTGTGAATTTTGTCACTGGAGAGACCATTGGGCAACATACCTTTACTGGCCAGGTTACTACTAACAGGTGAATTGCCGAGTGTTGGGGGGGTTAGGTGGGGCCAGGCAGTATCCCCACTTGACAGTAGTTAGAGGAAGCTCTCCCACATATGCCTACCAAAAATCACCCTTGAAACTTGAAAATTGTGCAAATTATGACCCTTGCAATTGCGCGACGTACCCGTATGTCAATGGGCGTAGCTGTGACAAAACGTTGCGACATACCCATATGTCTGTGGGATTCCTCAGGTTAAGTTCTCAATGAATAAGGAATAGGTGAGGGGGTTATGCAGCTCCTAGCTTGGTATGTTAGTGAAAGTACATTACCCTAACATTATTTTAGGTTAGGCTAGGCTGTTATTAAATTTAGTAATGGACTGAGATTAGAGCTAGAATCTCCAACCCTCCTTATTACTGAGTACGTAAAAAATTATTTGCGATGGATGTTAATGGAAGAGAAATTGTCAAGAATTGCTGAAGTAAAGTCCAGTAATGAACATACAGTAGGCTCTCCACATTCACGGGGGTTAGGGGACACAGACCCTCGTGAATGTGAAATTTCCGTAAATGTTTGGTGCACCCTTCCACAAATGCCTCTACAGCTGCAATTCACCTCCTGTGAGCAAGTGTCCACATACTGTACCGAATAAAGCATATCTGGAACCTGAAAACAGCATGAAATATCACAAACAGCTGATTCACGTGTGGGCAAGTCATTAGCTACATATACTGTATACCCTAAATTATTGCAATCTTACCCATTAAATTCAGTCTTGGCTCCATAGAGGGGCAATCTGTGAAACTTTGATGCCGCGAAAGTTGATTCCGCGAATGTGTAGGGCCTACTTTAGTGTACCAGTTTTATGTGTTCATTAGTTGGGTGTAATTCCTAAAAGTGACCTGATTTATTTTGGCATATTTTCCAACTCTGCCATTGGTTTTTTCTCTCCAACTATAACTCCTGGCACCTCTCCTAGACTCCACCTCATCCCTTCATCTCATTCTCAGTCTTCCCCTCTACCGCATATACGTTTTCTTAGTCAGTCTTTCATTCTCCATTCTATCCACATGGCCACATTATCTGGATACTTCTTGTAATGCTTTCTATCACATTCGCAGCAACACAATGCTACTTCACTTCCTCATTTGCCTGTCTGTCTGTCCACATAAATCCACATGCTCCACTCAGATAACTCATTCCCACTGCTTAGACTCTTGGGTTCTGTTTTTCCAGCATTTTGAAAAATCAAATTACTCTAGCCTTTTTATTTTATTATTTTATATTATTACAATTACTGTATTACTGTTTTACTATTTCAGACAGGAGTGGTTGGAGGTTTATGATGCCCTGTTTTCTGATGACATAAAGCAGTGGAAAGAAGCAAAGGACACATTATTAGTATGGCAGGCAAGGTAAGAGCAGTGCCATATCTGAAGTTTATAGCGTACACCATTTGATATTTAACTAGCTACCAAATTTTCATAATAAATCATTTCCATTCCTTTCCTCTTTTTATGTAGGTCTAAAAACTTGAGAATTATTTATGAATTATTGTCAGTTTTCCCAGTTTATAGTATCAGTTGTAAGAGTCTATCTATCTATTGCCAGACGCCTCAATCCCACAAGGGGTGGCCACAAACAAATTGCCTCCGTGTCACTCTGACCCCTGCCATTTCACTACCACGCTCCCAACTCACACCCCCCTCTCTCATATACCTCTCCACTCCATCCCTCCATCTCATCCTCGGCTTCCCCCTCCCTCTCGTCCCCTCCACCTCACTCACATACACTCTCCTCATCAGTCTTTCACTCTCCATCCTCTCCACATGCCCAAATCACCTTAACGTGTTTCTCCTAACGCTTCCCATCACGTCCACAACCACACCACAACGCTCCTTCACTTCCTCATTTGTTAGTCAGTATCTCCATGTGACTCCACATGCTCCTCTCAAATAACTCATTTCCACTGCTCTCGCTCTTGTCTTCTGTCCTTCCAACAGGGTCCAAGCTTCACTTCCATATGTTAGAGTTGGTATCACAATACTGTCATGTAACAACTTTTTCACTTCCTTGCTCACCTCCCTGTTTCTTATCACTGCTTTCAACGAACCAGCAACCTTCCTTCCCTGCTGCACCCTTTCGAGCACTTCACCCTCCAGACTTCCATCCTTACTCATCACACTGCCCAAGTACTTAAATTCACTCACATTCTCCATATCCTTCCCATCCAATCTCACTGTACATTCACTGGCTTCACTTCTCTCGAAGAGAGGATTTGCTGCACAGAGTTCATCTTTACCAGGGTTGAGAAACTGCCAGCGGGGGTGGATGTGACGTTACCTCTTCTACAGGCCAAGATTATGGACGCAGACACTACTGTGGATAACTCAGTCAAAGCTATTTTCTTAGCATCAGCTATACAGAGGTAATATATATATATATTTTTTTTAAATCTGCAGGGCTCTCACAAAATTCAGATAATACTGGAAATCTATATTAGAGTAAGAATTACTGTGCAGAGTTTTTTGACATCCAAATAATAATGATTTTTTTTTTTCTGCAGGGCTCTCACAAAATTCAGATAATACTGGAAATTTATATTAGAGTAAGAATTACTGTGTTGAGTTTTTTGACATCCAAATAATAGTGCAGTATTTATTCTGTCTATCAGTCTGGAAATTTATATTAGAGTAAGAATTACTGTGTTGAGTTTTTTGACATCCAAATAATAGTGCAGTATTTATTCTGTCTATCAATCTATTGCCAGATGCCTTAATCCCTTATGGGGTGGCCACAAGCAAATTGCCTCCATGTTGCCGTGTTCCCCGCCATTTTACTGCCTTGCTTCCAGCTCACACCCCCCTCTCTTATATATCTCTCCACTCGATCTGTAGTGCCGTAATTTTAAGGTTAGTATAAGTATAATATAAGTTAATATAAGTGTAATATGTTAGTATAAGTATAATATAAGTGTAATGTAAGTGTAACCCTGAACCCCTGATTAATTGTTACAATGGATAGGGAGTGGTCATCAAATTCATATTTGGGCTTGTTCCTAGTTAATTTATAGCAAGAGTGGAATACTATTGATAGAAAAAAAACTGTATGGGGCGAGATGGAAGTGAGAATCGTGACCTGCTCTCGAAAAAGAGGCAAAAGGTTAACTCGAGGTTAAAATTTGCGAAAGTTTGTATTCACACTTTGAATTCGGAATTTTGTAAGTTAGGTTTGGTATTATCATCTTTTTGTACTATATAGTAATGAATTTGAGCTTAGTTAAAGTCTAATTATTGATAATAGACATTTGTAACCACGAAATTTTCTTTACTCTTGCATTTAGTCACGTAGGTCGGACAACTGCGACACATGGTTACAATTACAGTAATCCCTCCACTATTCGATGTAATAGAGCCAAAGGCATGTCTGGACAGTGGTCTTGTCCGAATATTGGGCCTGAAGCTCCAGCACTGGTCATTCATGACCCTAACCTAACCTAACCTAAATCAGAAAACTACCTTCCTACCTCCCTAACGGACATGTATAGCACTTATTTAAGTCCCCTTTCACATAAATAATGCACACAAAGCTTGACTTAATTGAATTTTAACCAAAAAATGATGATTTAGAGGTGAGTAAGGCATAGGTGCTCACAACTTGCCAGCAAGTGTAAGTAAGTAAGTATCAGACATGGAAATCACTTTGAAAATCACCCTTTCTCACACCATATGCTTTAAATAATGGACACAAAGCATGAATTCATTGAATTTTAACCGAAAAATGATGATTTTGAGGTAAGTAAGGCATAGATGTTCATGAGTTGGCAGCTTAGTGTAAATAAGTATCGGATGTGGCAATCACTATGAAAATCATCATTTCTCACATCTTATGCACTAAAATATGGGATACAAAGCATCAAATAAATAAATTGTTACCAGAAAAAGAGTTAGGTGTGGCAAAGGTGTTCACTGTTCACCTACAACACCAGTCATTCTTGACCCTAACGAAACCTAACCTAAATCAGAAAACCACCTACCTAACTCCCTACCGGACATGCATAGCACTTAATTAAGACCCCATTCACATAAATAATTGGCACAAAGCATGAATTAATGGAATTTTAACCCCAAAATGATGAATTTGAGGTGAGTGAGGCAGGGGTGTTCACGAGTTGGCAGCTTAGTGTAAGTAAGTATCGGACGTGGCTATCACCATGAAAATCATCATTTTTTATATCTTATGCACTAAAATATGGGATACAAAGCATCAAATAAATAATTGTTACCAGAAAAAGAGTTAGGTATGGCAAAGGTGTTCACTGTTCACCTACAGCACCAGTCATTCTTGACCCTAACCTAACCTAAATCAGAAAACCACCTACCTAACTCCCTACCGGACATGCATAGCACTTAATTAAGACCCCATTCACATAAGTAATTGGCACAGAGCATGAATTAATCAAATTTTAACCCCAAAATGATGATTTTGAGGTGAGTAAGGCAGGGGTGTTCGCCATGTGACTACATAATGAACGTAAGGAAGAGACATGATTATTACTGAGAAAATCACCTTTTCACAGCCTGTGCACTCAAATATGGGACACAAAGCATGAAGTAAATAAAACGTAGCCAGAAAAATTATGTTTTAGAGGTGTGGGGGGCGAAAATGTTAACCAGTTGACTAGATAGTGAACGTAAGTAAGAGACATGGTAATCACTGAGAAAATCACCTCTTTCACAGCCTGTGTTCTCAAATATGGGACACAAAGCATGAAGTGAATAAAATGTAGCCAGAGAATGAGGATTTAGAAGTGATTATGGAAAATATTTAGCAGTTGACAATGTTTACTTACAGTCCAGCAATGTTGTTTACCCCCATCTCTAAGGTTTTTACAGTGGTCATAATTGCTCTTGAAGCATGTCCAGTAATCCAGTGTTTAACTACACTTAATCCTTAGCACTGTGACTTTTGTTTATTTAAACAAGAATGAAAATACTGCAAAAGATCGGACAGCCGTCCACTGTTCACAGGAGTTGAGACAGAACTAGTAGGAGGGTGATTTGGTGGGGAGGGAACTAGTCGGCGCGAGCGGGAAATTCAAACTGACGCGGTTGGAAAAAATTGGATTTTTTTTCAAATTTTTGGGCATTTTGGGGGGCAGACAGCCAGCCCACGAAGTCCAAATAGTGAGGGATCCGAATAATGGGCGTCCGAATAGTAGAGTGATTACTGTAGTTAAAACTCGTGAGTTTAGGCTTCGGTATAAAATGTCAGTCCCAGATGATTGCCACAAAATTTTAAACATCGTAAGTCAGTTTCGTCTAAGTATGGCAAATGTGAATACCTTGTTTCATATTCTTTATTAGTTGTTGAAGTCAGTAATCTGTAGAGGAATTGGTTGAAGTCAGTGCCAATGTTAGGACAATCGCGAGCGAGTGCGTGTGGCCAGGGAGTGTCGCTTATTGTGAGTCCTGGCGGCGACATATCCACAGGTCAGTTGAAAGCTCGTCCTTAAATCCCCCCCATTGTGTTCCTATAATTGTTCCTTTCTATATATATATTTGTAGGTTGACTGATAATGTTTCCCTAACTTCCTTTTGTGATTATTGTGAGTCCTGACGGCGACATATCCACAGATTGTCGGTGTTTCATCGAGGCCTCTAGTTCCGGTGCGGAAGGGACCACGTGGTCCTTCTCACCAGTGCCATTACACAAATTCCTCCCCCCCCCCCTTTCCATCTCTTTCTGTATTGCGAGGTTGAATATGTAATTGATTGGTCCATTTGAGTAATCTAATCCTCCAGTGTGAAATGTTTAGTTGATAGCGAGTGTTGATATTCATATGTTATTGTTTCCCCTAAAAGTACAGATATTTCAAACTCTTTAAAATTTTAGTAGAATCATTCTTTGAATAATCAATATACTGTATATCAATTTATGTAAACCTTTGGGAAATTAGGGCGAATGTTCCAGACTTAGAGGAGTTTTTGGTGGAGATAGTGTCTCGGTGAGTTAGTTTCACGAGTCCGTTAGAGACCATGGAAGTGCAAGTCACGCACATGTTTGAATTATTTTTTTTGTATACTGTATTAGGTTAAGAGGTGAAGTTATATGAACATATTTGTGTATGTAAATATATTGATCGGGCATATATCCCCCTGTGTGCAAGATTATACATCATATTATAGTGTGAAATAATATCCCAAGTATTCTGTCAGCTGTGGTGAACACACGCTTGAAATGTTCGAACCTAGTTATATGAATCTACCCTGTAATAATATCAGTGGGGAAGAGAATTCATTTATTTCAGTTTTCTAGGATATATTCATAGTCTGAAAAGTAATCTATGTTTATTTTTTTTTATCGAAATCTAGTTTTCTTACACTGTATGTTAGAGTTAGTAAATAATAGATTAATTTTTTTTATGTGTTTGATCTAAATTCCTCTGGGAAGTTTGTTTGTGAGATTGAGTGGCCCGCAAGGTGTGTTGCTATCTAAAAGACTCACACACTGATCTACTCACGCTACCCTAATCACACAGTCGCAAGGCCTCAGTGTCCTATCTCTTACCGTAACGGGTCTAATTATTCTTTCCCGGCATATGTTGGGTGGTGGCAGCCTACTATTGCTTTTCTACTTCTTCGTGGTGGTATTTCATTCTGTTTTCAGTAATTAGCGAGGCCCCTAAAATTTTGCATCACGACACATCTCATCCTTGGCCTCCACCTCACTCACATACACTCTCCTCGTCAGTCTCTCGCTCTCCATCCTCACCACATGGCAGTATTTATTGGTAGCCTACTGTTAAATTTTCATTTCCAGAGCAAGAAAATCTGAAGAAGCAGAATTAATTTTTAAAATGATAATAATGTGTAATACAGTATGGAGTATTGTCAATAACAGTTTTTACATACTTGTTTGTAGGTGTCTCCACAGCTTTTAGAGTTTTCAGAGGGAAGGAAGTTATGAGTTAGGTTGTACTTAAACCAGCTACAGTAAAAGTCCTCTCATTTGGCATATTCGGGACCAGGCAGGTGTCAAAAGAGCAGAAACTGCCAAATGACTGGGAAAACCTGCCAAAAAGTTTCTAGCAATCGTGGTCGGTCACCCCTGTAAAATCACAGTGCCTAGAAATATTATTGGTCAGTCCTAAGCACTAAATATTTAATAAGCAACTTATATTTAATGTATTTTTTGATAAGAACTTACCTTAACCCAGGTGTATTTACACATGTACACTGTAAAATAGCATGATAAAGTTTCCAAACTTTCGAAAGGTCCCACCCATAAAGCCAGACACTCACAAGTCATGATGGCCAACTGCGCATGCAGTGTTGGCAGGCAGAAATCTTCAAAAGTGCTAAGCTCAACTTTATAATGCACTGAGCTATAGGTGAACTGTTCAAATTTTTTCACTAAATTGGACTTCAAAGCACACTAGATATAGAAGAAAGTCTAATATTATGAAAAGTGCTAGATCTAGTGCCAAATTGACACACAGGTACCAGCAACGAGCTGGTGACCCCGTCGTGGGCACCAATCGGCCCAGCATATGTGCTGGAAGAGCACAGAACTTTTGTAATGGGACTATTTATGAAAACCGCCGAAAGACTGGAAATACAGTAAGACCAGGTGCCAAATGAGAGGACTTTTACTGTATTTTAAAATATAAATACAATTCATTTCACTTACCAGTATACAGGGTATTTAGTGCTAATGAGGAACCTTTTGCACCCTGGGTGGAGTAACTGTGGCATTGACCTAGGAGCCACACTTCCTCATATGCTCTTGCATCTAACTGTGAGAAGGACCCTGGTCTGACCCTGGTGAAGCACTGTTTACCACAAGGGGGACTGGATCCCTACATGGTTTACTCTACTGTACTGTAGAGGATTGTACTAGTAGGGCAGCTGCACAGTAGCAGTTGTGAATGTGTTTGATAGTCAGACAGAGAGGGATTTAGCAACAGCAGCAACAAGTACATTATATTTATACAAGCCATAGTTGGAACCTCCAGTTGTACACAGTACATCCTTGTACAGTAATGTGGTTCACTTTCCTCATCAGATTTGTGAGCTCCATTTTGAAACTGCCCCAAGCTCGATACTACAAGACCAAGTCAATGCACCATCTTGCGGTGGAGATTGGCCTTCCTGTGTACCTGGTGGACCTTCGGAACGAGATTGTGCACGGCCATGGTGGATGGGCTGGGGGTGAGACAGTGCACAAAGCCGTTGACACATCCTACCAGTGGGTTAAGGTAAATTTGCAGGAAGTTGAATGTATGTTATTAACTCAGTGCTGTGGTGCTGGAGAGGGACACCTTCATGTGGTGGCACCACTATGACCAGGTGGTGGAGCTGCCTGGTCATATAGACATCCTTCAGTTCCCTTCTTATCCCCTAAAATGAGGATGGTGTATTGCAGGAGGGTAACTTCAGCCTACAGTCGTCTGGGTTCGTATTCAGATTAGCCGAGGGTTGCTATTCCCTTTACAGCTGCTGACCATGAGTGTTGTACAGTAATGTCTTGTAGGTTTAATTCTCACTATCATCATATTTTAGAGATTGGTGGTAGCATTCATTGTGAGAGATCACATGTGTTAATGTATGAGGAAGAGTGCCCATAGGCAGACTGAAGAGGAAGTGCAAAAGAGATCTTGCTTGGAGATCTTTGAGTAATGGGACTGAGTAGGGAATTTGCTTAGCACATGGAGAATCACCATTGAATAAATTAGCTACAGAAGTAGATCTCCATAGTTCTCACACTTTATTTTGTCCCATCTTGTTCCTGATTCTACATCACTCCATCTTTAGGTAGAAATAAGTCTCTGAATTGGATGATGATGAAGGTAAAGATGGCGATATAGAAAACTTTCTATTTCATTTCCCAGTACATGCAAAAGAAATAAACAGAGAAAGAAATAAGAGTAAAATATAAAATAAAAAAATAAATAAGAGGTAGCAACCAAACCCTTGTCATGTCCTCTATACGTAATTCTTCCCATCAAGTCATTTCCCTGTTATTTCTTTTGTCTTACCAGTCTCTAATGAATAGGCCAATAAACTTTACAGGGTTTCTACTGGGATAAAGAATGGAGGGAGCTACACAAAGTTCGGAAAGTCAGTCCGAAGCAGAAATTCCAGATGCCGAAGAGTTTCACATCAGCTCTTAGAAGTTATGCGATATATCTCATGCATGAAGCTGCGAAGAAGAAAAGGAGTGATTCACAGATTAAGGTATACTGTGTTCATGTTTACCCATCCTTAGAACATTACAATAAGTTGGAAGAGGCAGAGTTATTGCTGTATGGAAAAGGAGAGTGGAGCATTATGTTATTGAGAGAGGAGGGATTGGGAGTAATGGTGGAGGAGGATATGCTGTGTGTAAGAGGAAGGTTGAATGGAACATTGCTGAGAGAAGAGGAACAGAAATGTGTGAGAGAGAGAGGTGTGAGGATAAAGTAGCCAGGAGGTGATTCTGTTGGGGTTCTTAGGAGGAAGTACATGCCTTTCTCAAATAACTCTTCCACTGCTCTCACTCTTGACTTGTGTCCCTCCAACAAGGCCCAAGCTTCACTTCCATACATTAGAGTTGGTATCACAATATAGTCATGCAGTAACCTTTTCACTTCTGTGCTCACTTCCCTGTTTCTTATCACTGCTTTCAAAGATCCAGGAACCTTTCTTACTTGTACCCTTTCAAGCACTTCACCAAGTGAAGTGATGGTAGCTAATGATGATGGTAAATTTTTTTCATTCCAGGCATGTAATAAATTTGTGAAGTTACTAGAAGCATCCTTCCCTGATGGATCCCAGGAGTGTATCGAAGCAATAGTATCCAAGCTGCTTCTGTATGACACCAACCCACACACTGCTAATAAAATAAAACCAAGTAAGTGAAAGAGGTATACCTGTTTGGTTTTTGGTGGGGTGAATTAGTTCTATTGACTGTCTGGCAGGTGTATGTGATGTGCATTTATAAAGAAAGCACAGTACTGAAGTGGGATGGCTTCATGTGGTGGCACTGATATAACCAGATGGCTCATCTGGCTAGTTATGCAAATGTCTGTCAACTCCCTCCCTGTCTCCTGGAAGGATAATGATGGACTGCAGGAAGAAGGGAGGAGTGGGGCAGCTCAGTGGTAGAGTGCTGGACTCGAGATCGAGAGTTCGTGCCCCACCCGGCTAGCTGCTTTTGCTGGGAGGGGTAGCACTCTTGTGTAACCCCAGCCAGGCTATATTATCTATGTTGGCCTAGCTTCGAGGAATAATCCTCTTGCAGGAGGAGGGCAGCTTCAGCCTGGAGTCCACCATGTTCACATTCAAATGAGCCTGGGTTTGCAGCTATTACTGCTACCTATAAAGAAGTCCTTCCCCCCTGATATGTATAGGCAGATAGGTAGGCTTGTGAAGTGGAGTCAGGATTCTGGGTGGTTGAATGACTTGTGAGTGTTTGGTTCATTTAACAGAGTTTTGTGTTTTCTCATTCTTATTTTTTTGGACCCTGCCTCACTGCATCTTTGGGAGGGAAAAATAGGTCAGGATGATGATGGTGATGTAGATATTTTGTGCACATTTTAATATATTTTGTGTTTATTTTCAGAAAAAAAACAAAAATGTGGCTGCTTCTTTGATCATGGCATCATAACTGGGGTGAACCCTGTGTTTGAGTTCCTGTCAACTGTTGATGACTCAGTAGAAGCCGTACTGTCCTGCCTTATTACGAAGACAAAAGGTAATTGTTGTTAGATGAACTTTGTGTGGAGGAGCTCATGACAATGATTAACACCCCTTTTTCAGGTGCTGGCAAGGGACACTTTCATGTGGGGACACTGATATTACTGGACAGTAGAGCTGTGTGGTTATGCAAACATCCCTCAGCCCCCATCTTATCCTCCAAAAGGAGGATGTTGGACTGCAGAAGAAAGGCAGCTTCACTCTTCAGTCCACTGGGTTTATGCTTCAAATGAACTTGGGGCTATGCTGCTCCTGCCCCTTTTAACTTGACCATCATCATATTGACTCAGTCTTATAGATATTATGTAGTGCATGTGTATGGAAGGTGGAGTCAGGATTCTAGGGACAGTGATGAGTGTGTGTGACTCATTGCATTGAATGTACTGTTGTTTAGCTTCCCCCAACCCCCACTTTTTTTAAAAGGCCCTATCTCATCCTATCCTTGGGTGGGAAAAAAGGACAGGATGTTGATGACAGTGATTGCATGCTTTGGGATGTAATATGACAGTGCAGAAAATGTGTGGAAGGTAGATCGGTATTAGTGTAGATTTTTTTTTTTCTCCATCAAATCCTCAGTAACCTTAAAAAAAAATAAAAAATAAAAAAAACATTAAAGTTCCATTGTAACCTATAAAGCTGCTTTGCAAGGTTCCCCTCATTTATAGTATCCAGTACCAGCTGTATGGAAAAGTTGTGATATTTTGGAACATTTTGCTGATCTATAACAGAGACTTACTGCATTTTTTTCCTTTGACTTGGTGTTTTATATAACTAATTGATTGGCAACTGCTGGGAGGAATTAGTTGGTTTTGGTTCTTTTTATCATCCAGTTTGTTGAAAGCATCGGCTGTACCTTAGTCAACCCCAGTAGAGGGACACAAAGCAGCAGCATGGTGTTTTTATGTAAGGCGTTTTGTCTGCGGCCACCCTTTGCAGGATTAGGGCGTCGGTCTATAGATAGATAGATACAGTAGGCACGGAAAGTGTTGACGCCATCTTAAAAAAAGAAAACATTCTTGTGGTTAGCAAGGAGAAACAAATAAATTAACACTCACCATTGAATTTAGTATTTACTGGCATTCCCCTTCACCTTTATTATCTTCTTAAGGTGTCTGGGGAGACTGATGGCGTAGTTTTGCAGAACAGACGGACTAAAACTGCTCCATAGCTGCTTGACTGCAGCCTCAAGTTTAGGCAAAGATGATGTGCCGCTTCATGTGCGCCCATAAATTCTCAGTGGGTTTGATATCTGGGCTGTTTCCGGGCCAATCTCGAATAAAGGGAACCTCACTGTCTGTTAGCCACTGTTTCACGGACTTTGCAACATGTGCAGGGGCAGAATCTTGCATAAATACTCTTGCCTTGGTTTTATCAAAAGGGTCACTTAAAGCATCACATAATAGCTCCAAATAATTGTTCTGGTTCACTTTTTCATTTGCAGGTAGAATTACCAACTCACCAACACCATAATATGTAAAGCAGCCCCAAGCCATGAGTGAGGCTGGGTATTTAACAAACTTGGAAGTGTACTTAGGATCCAGGGGGTCACTGCCTGGTTTGCGGTACACTTGTGATGAAGGGGTACCAGTGACAGTAAATGTTGACTCATCACTCCAAAGCACAGTTTTCCATTGCTCCTCACTCCAGGCAAGATATTTCTTACAAAAATTTACTCTCTTTTTCTTCTGAAGTGCAGTTAGCAGTGGTTTTTTACGAGCACAAAAACTCCTGTAGCCCAGATCGTCATGCAACAGCTGCTGCACACTTCTGACAGACACATCTGCCAGCAACTGTGGGTTCTTTTCTTTTAAATCCCGTGCTGTTAGCCTTGGATCCTTGCTAACTTGCCTTGAGATCAGCTGACGGGTCCTGAAGGTTGTCTTACGAGGTCTCCCAGGCTTGGGAAGTGGAGTGGGAGGAATGGCCTCCCCACTGTCCTTGAACTGCTTCACCAGTCTCTGCACTGTCCTCAGTCTAACACCATCTGATTTGCAATAAATGGGAGTTTGTGGCCAGCTTTGTATAAAGTAATCACTTCCACACGTTTGTCCTTGCTTGTGGTTACTTTAGGCATGATGAGAATGTGGTAGGTAACCAAATAACTGTGTTATTTGAGTCAGAACATGCCCTCGTGGTGCATCACAGACAGAGACAATCCTCCTCCTGTGGCTGCCCAAACATTACTGAGCCTGCTCCTGTGGTGCCAAACCTATCAAGCAGGGTTGCCAGCTCCCGTTGAAAAAGTATCAGCTCATTTCGCATCACAAGGGAGGGTAGTATTGACCCTACTTCACTTAATGCGAAAAAGAATGACCGGCAAAAATCGTCAATACTTTCCGCGCCTACTGTAGATGTATTATTTTTTTTTACTTATGTATTTATTTAGGTATTTTTTATTTTCCAGAAACCTCCAAATTAACCATAGAGTGGATATACTTGATTGTTGGGTCTGTTCTGGGCATGACAAGAATCTACAGCGATAACTTAATGTGCCAGGACTATACACTGGATCTTGACAACACACAGCAGGTGGCATGGAGGAAGGTGGTGCTGGAACTCATGGAGACTGAAGAGGAGTGGGCAGCTGTTCTTGCAGGCAGGTGAGCAACATGGAATTTTTAGTCACACTACAGGTATGTAATCATCGGAGTGTTGTTAATGTTGTTGAGCAGACCTATCGATAACAGGCAAGCAGTCACCCCTGTAAGGATGTCCTGGCACTGAACTAATATTTCCTTAGGATAGACATCACCTCACCATAATGAGGCATGGGGAAGAGTTTGAAGGTTTGATTCCTGGATGGATACCATATTTGCATCTCCACCCAGCTAGCAGGGGCACCATTGTAGGCTCCATGTCACTCTGTTATCTGGTTACCACCTTATGTTATAAATGGTTTTCATTGTTGCAGGAAACCATCAGGCTTGTTACTCAGTGTAGAGCTACTTGAAGTGGAAAGAAGGGTAATAAGAGTGACAGGAGAGATGACAGAAAGAAAAAAAAAAGTGATAAAGGTGATGGATGAAGTAGGTGGTTCTACATCACATGAGTATATGGTCACCACCATACTCCTTTTGCTCTGATTTGATATATTGGTAACCTAAAACTATTATCTCTCCATCGTGAATGCTGAGATGCATCAGTCTGTTAGCTACACCAGTCTATAATGTTAGTAATGAAGAAGGAGGATGTTGAGCTGTATTTTTTTTTTTTTTTTCTGTTGAGCAAAGATGAAAATAATGGCCAAGTTAAGGTAAAAGAAGTGTAATAATGAATATTCAGATTGTCTGTATTTCAGTGGGAATGTTGTGTGGCAGTTCCTTTTTAAGTAGCTGAGATGTTTGCATTGGATATTTATTTCTGGTTTATTGGGGTTGGATGGTGAGTGAATGAGTCTCGTCCATTCAGTTGCGTATGCTGTTGATTTAATCCTTTTTCTATCAGGTTTTGTCTTGCCATCTGGCCTTACCTCACCCCATCCGTGATTGGGAAAAAGAGTCTGAGATGGTGATGGTGGTGGAGGTGTGGTGTTGTTGGTGGTGATTGATTAGATTTACTGGCATAGATAAACACATTTGACATAAAACTGCACTTGCAGAATCATGGAGTGCAGTGAAACAGGCTTCACAGACAAACAGAGAGAGAGCTTGATGCAGCTGTTTACCATTCAGAAGAGCAGTACTGGTGACAGCACTAAGACCCCCAGTACAACCCCTTCCCAAGCCATATACACTGTTGATGATGTGAAAGAAGCAGTGAAAGAACAAACAGGGATGCTGAGTTACAGATTAGAGAAATTAATGAACTCAATACTTGACCCTGGGCAAGGTAAGAATTTCTTTGTTGCGTTGCAGTTTCTCTCTCTCTCTCTCTCTCTCTCTCTCTCTCTCTCTCTCTCTCACGAAAAGTGGAAGTAATTGGCGGTGAGGAGTGTGTACAGTAGCACAGATTAGTTGTATGTGTATGTAGGGGCTGAACAGTGAGTTATTGCATGTGTGGCCCATTTCTTTGGGCATACTGTTAATTCTCCCACTGCTCTGTTATTTTCTTTTCTTGGCTTTTTGTTCCCTGCTTCACCACAGGGATGTACCGATGTATCGGTATCAGTGGTATCGACCCATTTTTAGAGTATCGGTATCAGAATCAGTATCAGTTGATTTTCTTCCTGTAGGTGGGGGCACTCACCATCCACTCACTCGATGTAGTGCTGCTCTCGGGTATCTGCCCTTTCATCTCCATCCCTATTTTCTTCCATCCTCTTCTGTCTTTCTTTCCTTCATTCCTTCCTTGTCCTTCTGTCTATGGGTGACTTTACACTCCCTCTTTTCTCTTTCTCTCCTTCATTCTTTCCTCTTCCTTCTGCCTATGGGTGATTCTACACTGAGTTACAAGCCAAATGGTATCCTGTACACCAGGAAATCATTTGCTACGCTGGGTGGTAACCATATAACCAAATTTTGGCGCCTGGTGGTTTAGTGGGTAATTATGGAACTCCATTCGGATTGAGCTGGTGAAGGTTTATATCCAAGGGATGGTTGGAGTTTATTGTTCACGTAATACCACTCAGGGATGAGCGAGGCTGGTCACTCTCATCTTAAATGTCAGGACCAACTTGCCTAGCCCTGGGCTCCTACGCTTCGCATGGGACAATGTAGGATTGGATGATGGATGGATGGACTACCGATACTTAAAAGGAATTTAGTGCGTAGCATATCACTCACTGGAAGTTATTTTGTTGAATAGAATTCGGATGTTTTATAGGGATGAAAAATAAAGTATTGGTAATATCCAGTTATTTAGTATCATATTATTGTGAGTACATGGTGCGTAGTAATACAGTACATTCTTTGGTAATAGCCACATCTGCCATCATGGATGAGACAGGTTGGTAGCCTCGCATCAGCGGCTTAGGGCCCTGCCATAGCCCTCAGACGGCAGGCACCACCCTCCTTCATTGGTATCAGTATCATTGTCGGTCCAGTTTTGTGGTATTGGTATTGGTCAGAATTTTGGTATTTGTACATCCCTACTCACCATCCCACTTGCAGGTACGAAAGGGAAGCATGATCATGATGATGTACAGTATGTTGCTGAGATATATGTGTATGAGAATTACTTGAGTATAATACAGTAAGTCCTCGTTTTTTGCTGTTTTGATGTTCTGCCAAAACATCGCGAAACGTGAAACGTCAAAGTGTGAAGTTAAAAATCAATGGGGAAAATAGATGGGCGTTCCAGTGGGACGGCTACCTACCCTATCAAAGTACTATAATACCAAACAGGCCCTACCAAAATTAAATGTGGAGTGTTTACTAGTCGCTTATACAGCATAACAATAAACATGTACCTGAAATGACATTAGAACTGTTATAAAGTGCTGCAACACCAATAATCCTTACAGAAATAAAGTAAACATTGGCATGGGTGGCAGAAGAAGGTGCATTGAGGGTGGATGGGCTATAGTTACTAGGTGACATGGGCCTCTTTGGGGAAGCCCTATCACCTCAGCCGAAGCACTCCAAGTCAGATTCTGGCTCCAGCAACTCCACTTCCTCTCTGTCCACTTCTCTTCCATCCTCCTCTCCTGTCACGCATAATAGCTGCCACATTCTGTGTCACATTAAAAAATCTTGCGATCTTGGCTTGTCTCTGCTCCAGTATGTTTCTGTTGTAGACTGCCATCACTTGAGACTTCAGATCATTCAAGGTGGATAGGATCTGGGTAGCCTCAGGCATAGTCCCGGTGTATGTCTCGAAGGTTGTTGCCATGTCGGTTATGGTGGACAGGCTGTGGGACAATTTCTGGGTGGTCATCTTCTCCTGTGCAGTGTGATCTGGCCTTTCATTCTCTTCACTAGAGTTCATCTCTTCCTCTGTTATGTCAACCACACCTGAGTCTAAGTCGTAGTGTGTCAAGTTTTGTGTGTGTGTGTGTGTGTGTGTGTGTGTGTGTGTGTGTCCGACTGTGGGCATAGGCTTCACAGCCTGCTATCAAGGCCCAGCAGTCCTCCTGCATACCAGCAAAGTGGTGTCTTACAGCCGTTTCGTCCACCTCCATTGTGTGTAGGCTTGTGCATCTGATTGCACTCTAAAAACAAACTCCATTAGGTGAATATTGATACAGTAAAAAACAGTGGCACAAATAAAGGTGGGGGGGGGAACACACATTTACTTTATTGTTATTTTACGTGCACTCACCTGCTTGTTGAGAAGTTCCTTGTTCTTCCTTAGGGGTATAATGCAACATAACAGTAACCAGCATTATCAATTTTCATTACAGTACTGTATAATTTTCCCCTATATTGTTCTAACTAACACTTGGTTGGTTAACGTTGGTTAACTTTAAAAATAACTCCATTAGGAGAATACTGATACAGTAAAAAACCGTGGCACAAATAAAGGTTGGGGGGAAAAACACACACACATTTATTGTATTGTTATTTTACGTGCACTCACCTGCTTGTTGAGAGGTTCCTTGTTCTTCCTTAGGAGTATAATGCAGCATAACAGTAACCAACGTTACCGATTTTCATTACAATACTGCATATTCTTCCCCTGAATTGTTCTAACTAACACTTGGTTGGTTAACTCTAAAAACTAACTCCATTAGGTGGATATTGATACAGTAAAAAACAGTGGCACAAATAAAGATTAAGGGGAAAAAACACAGACACATTTACTTTATTGTTATTTTACGTGCACCCACCTGCTTATTTGAGAGGTGCCTGTTATTTTACGTGCACCCACCTGCTTATTTGAGAGGTGCCTTGTTTTTTCTGAGTGTCCTTATGGTGCTGTCAGGAGCCCCAGTCAGGCAACTATCTCAGGGGCTGTCAACCCCTCCTCAATGAGCTGCAAAATCCCCTGCTTCTCGGCCGCACAAAAAGCACAATGGTGAAGGGGTCTGTAGTACCGCCACTGTATCGATAGAGGGCAGGGTGGTCGCAAGATGGCCGCCAACGAATGAACATTGGTATGCATCGTCTGCTGAGTGTCGGCTGCCAGCTGGAACCAGCGGCGAAGATTGAGAGAAAACTATGAAGTTTGCGACATGTTGGAAACTTTTTTCTTTCGCGAGAAATGAGGCGTCGAAGTAAAATGCGTCGAAATACGAGGACTTACTGTACTTAGGAAATTTAAACCTTTATGAATAGCCACATCTCTTTGGAACATCATCTACTAGACCACCAGGCATGTATTAGTTGATTATTTGGTCCCCAGGCAACATAGTAAATGATTTTGTTTCCCTTTACTTCTTCTGTACTCTCCTTGTATTATTTAACTGCCTTGTCTTACTTTTAAAGAGGCTGCCAAGAATGGGCTGACCAGCTTATTGCAGATATCTTCTTTTTTTCTTCTGTGTTTTTACATCCTCATGAAGGTAGCATTGTGTCAGGACTGGATGGTGTGTGCCCCCACCCCCCATCTCTTCCATAGTTAAGTGACAAGTACTGTATGTGCTATTCCATATCCCCAGAAATGGATGTTGGTGTGCCTCTGGGTGTCCTACCTCACCAAAAAGGTAACCCAGGTCTGTACAAAGAGCTGCTTCTCCACTATCCAGACTCAAGAGAGTGTCCACCGTTGCCTAAAAAACGTAAAATCAGTAAGTCATTGATATGAGTAGCCTTTTTGTGACATTTTTTTCCCTGTAGAGTCTGTGGTAAATTACAGAAATAAAATGGATGAAAAGATGAGAAGTTGTGTAATGGATGCAAGAGTATATAGAGGTTGGGGGAGCGGACTTTCTGACCACCACTTGGTGGTGGCCAGATTCAGAATCCAAACAAGATGGAGGAAGAGAAGAAGGGAAGGACAGGAGGAAGTACAGTATTTGTTACAAGGAGGGTAGAAAAGTTACATGAGGATGGAATAAAGGCTGAATATAAAAGGGAAGTGGAGGAGCGATTGGGTAAATATAGATTGGAGCAGATGGGGACGTGGAAGGTGTGTGCAAGATATTCACAAAAGAAATCTGTGCAGCATGTGAGGTGGTGTGTGGGGTGAAGAGAAGA
>JAGKTI010007049.1:21884-38350 GCA_018397915.1 Birgus latro
CTATCTATCTATCTATCTATCTATTGCCAGACGCCTCAATCCCGAACGGGGTGGCCACAAACAAATCGCCTCCATGTCACTCTGTCCCCTGCCATTTCACTACCACGCTCCCAACTCACACCCCCCTCTCTCATATACCTCTCCACTCCATCCCTCCATCTCATCCTCGGCCTCCCCCTCCCTCTCGCCCCCTCCACCTCACTCACATACACTCTCCTCGTCAATCTTTCACTCTCCATCCTCTCCACATGCCCAAACCACCTTAACGTGTTTCTCCTAACGCTTCCCATCACGTCCTCAACCACACCACAACGCTCCTTCACTTCCTCATTTGTTAGTCTGTCTCTCCATGTGACTCCACATGCTCCTCTCAAATAACTCATTTCCACTGCTCTCACTCTTGACTTCTGTCCTTCCAACAGGGTCCAAGCTTCACTTCCATATGTCAGAGTTGGTATCACAATACTGTCATGTAACAACTTTTTCACTTCCATGCTCACCTCCCTGTTTCTTATCACTGCTTTCAACGAACCAGCAACCTTCCTTCCCTGCTGTACCCTTTCGAGCACTTCACCCTCCAGACTACCATCCTTACTCATCACACTGCCCAAGTACTTAAATTCACTCACATTCTCCATTTCCTTCCCATCCAATCTCACTGTACACTCACTGGCTTCACTTCTCTCGAAGACCATCACTTTACTCTTCCCCACATTCACCTTTAGATTCCGTTTCTTACACACTCTCC
The DNA here is from genome assembly GCA_018397915.1 of Birgus latro. Lineage (NCBI taxonomy): Eukaryota > Metazoa > Arthropoda > Malacostraca > Decapoda > Coenobitidae > Birgus > Birgus latro. The sequence goes on from JAGKTI010007049.1 coordinate 22,633, forward strand.
CAAACTCATCTACCAAGCCTTGCAGCTCCCCTTCGTCTTCACTCAACAACACAGTATCATCTGCAAACAACAGTACAGGTAGTTTCCAAACACTGCCCTCTCTCACTAGGGCCGCTCCAACATCCACTGCCCGACCTTGTATCTCTTTTATAACCCCATCCATATACAGATTGAACAACCATGGAGACATGACACATCCTTGTTTCAATCCAACCTTCAAATGGAAAGATTCACTCAGTTTGCCATCCACACGCACTGCAGCCTTAGCACCCTCATACATACTCTTCACTGCCTTCAACAACTTCCCATCCACTCCATATATTCTTAATACCTTCCACAAACCTTGTCTATCCACCCTGTCATATGCTTTCTCCAGATCCATGAAGGCTGCATACAACTTCTTGCCCTTCTCTAGAAACTTTTCCACTACAGATCTAAGAATGAAAATCTGGTCTACACAACCTCTTCCCTTCCTAAAACCTCCTTGTTCTTCTCCAACTAATTCTTCAGTAATATATATATATATAATATTTGGGTGGCTTAATTCCTCACCTTATAGATATTTGGCTTGATTCTGCTCCTTATAGATATTTTGTAGCTTTGTCACTGCTGAACGGATTCCTTATTATTATCGCTAGACAGTTTTCTTGCTACCTTCACACAACTTTAATCAGCGTAGAAATCCCTTCACTACGACATGACTTGTGTAGGCGGAGTGAAATCATCTAGCGGTAGAAGGACTCGAGGCGTTGTCTTATTGATAATGTTGATAAGTATTTCTCCAAATTAGTGTAGCTATAGGAAATACAGTTAAAATGTTGGTGAGAATGATAATAATACCTTTATATTCATTTACATATAACAAGAGCATCAAAATAACTGCTGTAGGCGAGATGGCCCATGCTAGGCAGTTCCTACAAGAGTGTGACAAAACTACTAGTGTAAGATAAGGATAGTAAAGAAGGCTCTTTCCCTCCTACCGAACCCCCCAGCTGACAGGTAGGAAAAAGCGATAAGCAACTCCACCCAGCAATGTGAAACTGACATGGAAATTTTATAGGAAAGTGCGAATAAAGAAATGAGACTATCGTAGAGAAGCCTGAAAAGGTTGAATAATGAATTAGAAACTTGGACATTTATTGTCTCATTTATCTGTTGTATTTATCTAACCAAAGCTTGAAACTCGGTGGAAATGACAGCATCTATGTCACTGGGCTGTTTGTTCCATTCATACACTACTCTGCTATATTTATCCTCTATTGTCTGATAGTTATAAAAGTTAAAGTGTATGCAGAGTCCATACCGTTGCCTACTCATGCGATCTTTTTACCGGAGGTACTTTTGGACTCATCATTACGAAGGTACTGGTACTTGACAAACGCGATAACACAACTAACATACAGGGAGGTAGCAGAGTCCTGCCTACAAAATGTTTGTTGCATGTAGATGGTTTAACATACAGAGATGGAGTTTTTCCATATGAAGGAGTAACATGAGGTTTCTGTAAGTTAACTGAGCTTCTTTTTTTTTTTTGGGGGGGGGGGGTAATTGTGATTTTTGAATAACTGGTAACTACATGTCAGTGTTATGTCTGGCATGCAGAATTAAAATCTCAGTAACAAAAGATGTTCATACAGAAACTGGTTGGACTAACGGGGGAGAAAAAAAAGTAACTGTTTATTTGGGGGAGGGGGGAATGCGTCTCATGTTGAGCTGTTTATATGCATTATTTAAAAAACAGCAGGACTTTTAAACACCCTGTATAAGAAAGTAAAGAACAACTGCAATAGGCTGTTTGGTTCACGGTGGGCAGCTCCTGTGCTCGTAAAAGTGTGTCTTGATTACGGTGAAGGATAACAAAAAAGGCCCACCAAACACTGTAGTCCAGACTGGCAGAAAGAAGTCAGAAGGAACACCTTGCAGAGAGAGAGAGAGAGAGAGAAAGTGGCTTATAGGGGAGAGAGAATATAATCAGTTGTAACTGTGAGCATATGTGAGAATTTGATTATTGTTGTAATACAGTATGCACATTTTCTTCGATGTCGTAGAACCTCTTCAGACATATATATTTATTTTTCCTTGCATTTATGTATGTGATGTATTTAATCGATCGTCGTTTTGCCTTTCTTTCTCTCAGAAATTTACTGTACTAATTTCTAATACAACACTTTCATTAACAGTTCCCTTCTGCCCCCCCCCCCTTATACCTTACCAACAAACAGTTGTCCGTTTTAAACCATTTTTTCTTTTCTTTTCTTTTCTCTCTTATTTTTTTATTTTTTCCTGTCTGTGGGTTTCTTTTCGGGGCAGGATTTGACGAGAAACGCAGTCCACGACTGTAACGACCTCGATAACTCAGGGTCAACAGTGTCACTTTTCCTAGTGGCCGAGTGAGTTGTGATAGTGTTTTTAACTTTACAGTAACTTCTTTGAATCCATGCCTAGTTGGAAAATGTCTGACCAGATGCGGTGTTTGTTATTATGAGCAATATATACTTTGTTAATAGTACATCCTAGTTGGAAAATGTCTGACCAAATTCGGTGTTTGTTATTACGAGCAATATATATGAAATGCGTGTAGTAAAAATCACGGGAGGACATTCCACGGCAGCAAATGACAGTGACCCCCCCAGCCTGGGAAGGACCACTGGGGGTGCACGACCAACACCGAGCGGTTCCGGGCAGGACTGGCCCACTTGTCCAAGTCCCCGGTGCCCCTCACACTCCCAACCGATGCTACACCAGGTGAGCAGGAAAAGCCACCTAAACCTCGGCGGAAGTCATCCTCGCCAGGTTAGGGGCGGGGTTGTTTAACAACTCCGAGCAATGCCGTGGTACAGGCCACCGTCCGTACCAGGTCAGGGGCATAGCAGGCCACTGTCCACTCCTTAGTTGCCACCCCCCCTGCAGGGTCGCGACACGGGCCATCATCCGTGTCGGGTTGAGGCAGAGCAGGCCACCATCCGCTCCTCTCCTCCAGTCTCCCCCAAGAGCAGCACTGCAATACAGGCCATCATCCATGTCGGGCACGAGGCAGGGCAGGCCACCATCCGCCCCTCCGCTGCTTCCTCCTGTAGGACCGTGACACAGGCCATCGTCCGTGTCGGGCGTGAGGCAGAGCAGGCCATCGTCCGCTCCTCACCTACAGGAGGCCCCCTTTCCCCTTCAGGAGGCAGGGTACAGCGAGCCCTGACTCATGTTTTCCCTGCAGCTCGCCGGGGGAGAAGAACTGCCGTTCAGGCCACCTTCCGCACAGGGGAGGCTAAGCCTGCCACCGTCCGCTCCTCACCTTCTGTCTCCAGGGCTCTCCTGTACAGGAGGTCCCTTGCCTGGCCCACCCTCTTTCCTGTGGCTGGGCGGGACGTATTCTTTCACCCACAGGAGGTGAGTCCGGGGGAGACCCCCAACTGGAGGAGTATTGGGAAGGCCCCATCCAGAACCTTGGCGCACTCCAGTCCGCCCCTCTAGGACAGCCCTTGCAACGGAGGTCCCAGCAGAAGGGAGGCGGTGGCCGGATCGGTAGAGAGTTGGCCTGCAGTCCTAATGGATCCAGGTTCGAATCCCCACTGAGGCAGGGAACAGTTTAAGGATTTGAATTCTTGAAAAGCAGACTTTACTGATCTACCAGACAACCCGCCGACATGTCGTAAAAGTACCCCCGCTAATACCAGTACACCAGTCCTGTATGAGACAGCCCTAGCATGTATTCAATACGGATGGTGGGTGTTAGCGCCGTAGTGGTGACATGTGGAGGTGTATGGATGTAGGAGGACTACTGGGCCTTGATAACGGGCTGTAAAGCCTATGCCCAGAGTTGGTCACATAAAAAAAAAAAAAAGAAGGGTCACCACCAACGTGTCCTGACGGCAACTTCCCCAGCCCGAGGTTGCCGAGACATGATCCTGATGGCGACTCCTCCCTCTGGAAGTTGCCGCAGTCCTCCCTCGTTGGCGACCCCAGGTTCGAGGGAACCTGGCCCCCAGACACCCCGGGGCCTACCCAGGACTCCAGGGTGAGACCCACCTGTGGCAGGAACTCCGCCTGGCACTCCCAGGAGCCGGCGCCAGGCCTGCCTGCGTGCCCTCTTCAGCCCCAGTCCCGAGCCCCACATTCTCTGTCGGGGCTCCAGGAAGGGCGAGCCTCCCATCACACCACCAGCCAGAGAGGTACGGAGATGATAAAATACCCACCGTCCAGTAACAATGAAAGTGTTAAGTGTGATGAACTGAAAACGTACTATTGTAAGTTCACGTGACCGTACCTGTGACACAGAAGTAATCACTAAGATAATTGGCCACAGAGATGTTCTGATCCTCATCAGTGTGTAGAACTGGGCGAGCCGCAGTGTATATTTGTATACCTACCTGTGTAAGTCATTGGTAGCTATCCCCACACAGTAGAAGTGCCGCCCCTTGAATATGTATCTGATATTTCCCCTCCCCAGTGAAATTCACTTAAATAGAACCAACCTAGAAGTGCGGCTAGAACATCAGCCGATGTGCCCGTCCTAAGTGTGTATTTTGGTCATAGTGAGCTCCCTGGAAGTGTAAGAGTAAATCCCCCCCCCCTCTTGTGATACTTAAATCTCATGCCCTCACGTGCGTGCCGCCATAAGAGTGATGGGAGTAATATATAATCAAGTGTGTTGTGCTATCGCACTGCCGTCCAGTACTATAATACTATTGTGTGTAAAGGCCAACATATTTATACTTGCCGTGTATACCAGTGTTGTATTTGTGCCATAAATACTGTAAAGATACTACCATACTTTCCCACGGCCAGTAGAGCGACACCTAGATTTTGTAAAGACTTGTCCATTGCCAATGACCATCTGACCTATTTCCCTTGTAAATGAGTAATGTCCAATTTGTATCTGGGATTGTAACTTTGTTAATACATGTTTGTCTGTTTGGTTACTGCCTTGTTTTTGTGTCCTGTCCTCCCTCTTGCATGCTGATCTTGTCTTGATAAAGAACCCCACTGTAAGCCTACGTGTTCAAGGAACGAGAGGTCAGCCTTCGGAGGAGGGGCGTATGGGAGAAGGTGATGTGGGCTGGTATTGCCCAGAAGATAGAGTCACCTGTTCGGTGTCCCCTTGTAGGGTGGTCGTCACCTCCCGTCATCTCCATGGTGGGTGGGGCTGTTGGCGTCGGGGTGCATTTTACCACCATTGCAGGAGTGAAAGTCACATCCCTGTGGCTGGAGGTGGTAGGTGTCTGACTTGGCCGTCTGTCGGATGGGGGTGAGGGAGTCTGTTCCAGTGTAGGTGGGTCGGTGGGGTTCCTGGTGGTGGTTGAACACAACCTCCAGTGTGGAAGGCTGGTCTGTCGCTCGGAGGAGGTCGAGTAGCTGTCATGCGGTGTTTTCATCCTCCGACGGAAGTCCAGAGGATGTGTTGGATCTTCATCTCCGGTGTAGGGAGTGAGCTGTGCGTTCCCTGGCTGCTGGCTGGAGACTGCAGATGCGGGTGGCAGGCCTTCTTTTATAGCGGAGAGCTGTCTTAATCAGATTAGGGGGCTTGGCCCGTGGAATCTTCCGATCCTTGTGGTGTAGGATGAGAGGGTTGGAGTTTGGTGTAGGTGGTATGTGGTGGCTGTGGGTGGGTGGTGTGCTTGGTGGTGATAGGGTATTGGCGTATCTGGCAGGTGGGCATGATAGACGACCCGAGTGTGTCCTGGTAGTGGTTAGGACTGGTGTAGGTGGTGAGGAAGTGGGTGGAAAGTGAGGGTTGGTGTGGGTGATATGTGTTGACGGGGTGTGGGCATGTGTGGGTGGGTGGGTGGTCGCGGCCAAGGATGGTGTGTAGTTCATGGGTGGTGTTGGCAAGTTTGTTAGTAATGTGCGTGGGAGTGTTGGACCGAAGGAAATGGGCAGCGTGGTGGGTGGGCCACTTGGGGTTGGTGGTGGTGGAGGTGGTGTGGTGGTGGGAGTCGGGGTCCTGGGTGTCAGAGAAATGGTGGTGTATTGGGGTGGTGGCGGAGTTTGTGGTGCTGGGGATTGTGGGCGTGCTGGTGGGGTGGTGTGTGGCCTCATGGTTGGTGGGCCACGTGGTGGTTGATTTTGCGGAGGCGGCGTGGCGTTGGAAGGAGAGAGGTGAGGTGAGGTCGATGGAGCCGGGGAGGGGGCGTCAGATGATGGTAGGGAGTCGGAGAGGGGGGGATGCAGAGGGAGGGGGTTGAGGCAAGGGGGACGAGGAGGAAGGGGTGATGTAGTAGGAAAGTGAGTCATCGTCCTGGACGTGGGGAGGTGGTGAGTTGACTCGTGGGTTGGGAGTGGCAGGGGGTGGCAGAGAGGGAATGGGTGTGGTTTGAAGTAGCGCACATGTCGGTTTCAATAGGTACGGGTGTTGTTGTGGTGTTGTATTGTTACTTGGTAGGGGTTGGGGACCTTTATGATAGTGAAGGGTCCTTCGTATCTTGGTGATAATTTATGTGGGGTGGGGAGTTTTGCTACCATGATGATGTCGCTGGTTTTGTAGAGATTGGTGGGTCGCAGGTTAGTTTTCACATCTTGTTCATTTTGCAGGTGGTGCAATTTGCATTTGAGGTGATGTAGTGAGGTCAGTGGGGTGGCAGGAGGTTGTAGGTGGTTTCGGAGCGGCAGGAGGAGCGGTGTTTCACCGAATACTCTTTCGTGAGGGGTAATACCATCCTCGCGTGGGCATGCGTTCATCCTCCACTGTATGATTTTCACATGGGCTGGCCAGTCTTCGTTTTGTGTTCGCTGTATGTGTGTGCAGATCTGATTCAATAGGGTACGTTGGCTTCTTTCACAGATGCAGTTTCCTTGGGGTCAGTATGGGGATGAATGGGAAATGGCGTACCCGAATGTTTGGACGAGTTGTGTCCATATCTTGCTTGTGAATTCTGGTGCATTATCTGAATGGAGGGCCTGGGGAATGCGGAAGTATGGGAACATGTGGCGTAGTAGTGCATCTGCCAACATGAGTGCTTGGTGTTCTTTGGCGGGGCAGGCGATGAGGAATTTAGAGTATGTGTCGACGAAGGTGATAATATATTTGTTGCCCGATCTAGGTGGAAGTGGGCCGATTATGTCGACAGAGAGGAGCTGCCACAGTTTGTTGGCTTGAATGTGTCCTGAGGGGCCTGCTGTTCTGGTGGTGTCCTTTTCCAGGGCACACGCCTGGCAGGCTTTCACCACTTGTTTTGCGAGCTGAGAGGGTTTAGGTACCCAGTAAATGTCATTAAACACTTGCGTGAGTTTCTTTGTTCCTAGATGGATTCTGTTGTCGGAGTGCACTTAGCAAGTGCATAAGGTTGTCGAGGTCTGTGTGTGGGTCTAGGACTATGTGTTCTGAGGTTGCATATAGGTGATCTCCTTGCCGCTGAAGTTTGGAAAAAGTGTTTTGGGGCATCCTATCTGTTTGTTTTTGTCTAGCCATTGTTGTAACAGTGTTGGGGCGCTGTTCATGGTGTTGATAGGCACTCTGGAGAGTGCGTCTGTGTTAGTGTGGAGTTTGCCAGGTCGGTAGGCCATGTCAAAGTGAAAATCTTCTAAGGTTTCTCTCCACCTGATGATTTGAGCATTGCTTGTTTCCGACTGACATAGCCATTGGAGTGATTGATGACCTGTGATGACGGTAACGTGGGTTCCAGACAGGTAGGCTCGGAAATACTCCAGCGCCGAGATGATTCCCAGGCATTCTCTTTTTTGTGGCTGCGTAATTCTTTTTGGCCAGGTTGATGGTCCAACTGGCGTAGGGAGTGACATGTTCCTGCCCGTCTTGCACTTGAGCAAGGACGGCCCTGATTGCCATGAGAGAGACGTCTGTGTATAGACAGAATGGCAAGGAATAATTGGGAAATGCGATGACTGGAACTGTGACTAATTTGTTCTTGAGGGTTTGGAAGGCCTCGATTCGTTCTGGCATCCAGGTGAATGGTTCGCCCTTTTTTGTTAGGTCCTGGAGGGACTTGGCGATGTTGGCGAAGCCTTTGATGAAATGCCTGCAGTAGGAGGTGAGGCCGATGAATGTGCGGATTTTGTGCACATCGCGGAGGATGGGGATGTCTGCAATGGCTCGTAATTTTTCTGGGTCTGGTGTGATGCCTTTCTTGGAGATGGTGTGCCTGAGGAAGGATACGGAGCGTTGGGCGAAGATGCATTTGTCCCGCTTGTTGTATTCTCAGGAAGACTTGTTTCATGCGATGGAGGTGGGCGGCCCAGGTTTGGCTAAATACGATGACGTCATCTAAGTATGCCAGCCATATTTCCCAGGTGAGGCCGCTAAGTACAGATTCCATGAGGTGGGAAAAGGTTTCTGGGGCATTGCAGAGGCCGAAAGGTAGCACGTTGAATTCATAGTGCTTGCCATTGCTTGTGGAGAATGCGGTCTTGCCCTTGTCTTCGGGGTGGACAGGGACTTGCCAATATTCCAACTGGAAGTCAAGGGTGGAAAACCATGATGCCCCATATAGGGAATCAAGGGAGTCATCCATTCGGAGAAGGGGTGTGGCATCTTTTGTAGTGACATCGTTCAGCCACTTACAATCAACGCAGAAGTGTGTGGTGCCGTCCTTTTTCTTTTTTTTTAACAGGACGACTGGGGATGACCAGGGGCTAGTGGATGGAGAGATTACACCGGCATTGAGCATGTCCTGGACCTGCCGGTCTTCTTCTGCACATTGGTCAGGGTTTTTTCTTCTGGATGGTTGGCGAATAGGTCGCCCTGTGGTGTGAATCTCGTGGGACAGGTATGTTGTATGCCCGATGTCTGTGGGTCCCATGGACAATATGTCTTGGATGTCTAGGAGGAGTTGTTGGAGAAAGTCGGCTTGATGTTGGTCGAGGTGGTTGAGAATTGGGAGTAGGGTGGTTGGGGGGGAAGGTTGGGGCATGGTTCTGCTTCCTCCATGTCCCCGACAACTTAGCCTTTGGGGAGGGTGAGGGGGGGTGTTGGAGAGGTTGGCAACTCATACTGCTGCTGTTTTGGGGGATAGGAATGTGGGGGACATAAGGTGGTGGCTCCTGTTACTGGGGTTGGGGAGAACAGAATGGAGTTTCCGGTGGGGCGGTGAAGGTGGAGCCAGACCTCGTGTCGGGGGGGGGGGGGGGGGGGGCAGAGGCAAGGGGGGGGGGGAGGGTGGGGGGTGGGGGGGCTGGGGGTTGTTGGCAGTGGGGGGGGGGGGTGGCGGGTTGGGCGGAGTGGTGGGAGGTGCTGATGGTGGAGCACTTGCATAGTGGTTGGGCCGGGTGCTTTCTTGAAGTGGAGGCACTGTTTGTGGCAGTCTATACTGGTGTGGACTTTCTAGAGGAGGTCCAGGCCCAAATAACCGTCGTATGCAGTGCAGGTGGAGTTGAAAATTATGAATTTGTGGTGGGTGGAGACATTTTGGTGAGTTTTGACACTGAGCGCCTCGGTTTCCCCACGGATAGGCAGGGGCCTGTCCCCGGTGTCTATGAGGTGGGTGGTGGTGGGAAGTAGGGGACCGAAAGCTGAGGCATGACGGGAGTAGAAGTGGTGGTAGAGACATGATCTGGCCACTCCCATATCAACCAGAAGCCTAGCTTTTATCTCATTTAGTTTCATTTTGTCATAGACCAGGGGACGGTACTTCTGTGATGTGGCCCCTGCCACTGTGGGGAGGTGTGGTGGCGGGCCTAAAAATCCAGGTGGGCTGGGGTGTTTTCCTCGCCGGGCTCCAGTTCCCCTGAGTCGGAGTAATCCGTGGTGGGGGCGTCCTTGTCCAGGTTTTCCTCGTCTATGGAGGAGACTCCACGCCGCCCCTGATTGTTCCTATTACGTCTGAAGGCATTCAGTTGTTCACGTATGTCATGAATGGGGCACCTGTTGTTCCATGCCGAGAACTTCCATGGGTTAATTGAAATTAAGTTGTTGGTGTCTCTGTGATTTGGGCGCCGTTTGTTGGGGAGTACCCGTGGGACAGGAGGTGATGTTGGCTCCATGGTGCGGCTGGGGTTTGACCGGGGCTTCTGTTGGGGCGTCTTGTTGGTTGGGACTCGACTGACTACCCCAGTGTGTTGGGGATTGGGGCGGGTGGCGAGTAGGTGTTGGATCAGCTGGATGTCTTGATCAAGATCTCCCGAGGGGTCATGGATACTGAAATGTTCTCTGACGTTGCTGGGGAGGGTAGCTGTGACTGCTCCTGGATGAGGGTGTCATCTAGGTTGCCGTCGTAGGAAAGGGCATCTAGTTGCGACAGGGAGACGACCTTCCCTAATGATGGGGCGGTGGCTTGAGTAACTATGTGCCTAAATTGGGCCCACATTAGTTCAGGGACAATTTTTGCAGTGATGCGAGAGACCAATTTGTCCTGGTGTGATAGTCACTGCTATTTTTTCTTTGACGTGTTTAAAGCCTATGTTCAGTAGGGTTCGATCATGCACATGTATGTGTCGATATCGTATTGGTCGGGGTCAAATCTTGGTATGGATACATGCGTTTTGGCAACCATTTTGATACTTTCCCTGGTTTTTCCGCGGTGTTCTATTTAAAGCCGGTTTGAGAACCACTGCTTGCCACCAGTGTTATGCTCTGAGTTTTAAGGCGCGACTTCTCGCTCCTTAAGACGCAGGCACATGTCTTGGATTCTTTTCTGTGTTTTCATGGTGCGACCTCTTGCTCTGTAAGACACAGACACAAGCATTGGGGTTCTTTATTTCAAGACCGGGCTAGAACATATACCAAAGGAACAGGGCAAAAACACATACAAACCAGTATTACACATATATTAACCAGATCGATTGACACAATACAACATAGAACATTACAAGTGGCACTTGCAGAATCCCTTATGATAGAACTAAGGCAGCTCACAATATAGCAGTATGGCACACTGGGAATTACAAGACTGTGGCTCACTGGGGGTCCCGACTGGGGCAGCGTACACTGTTCATTATCAGTCCGGCAGTTCTAGGCCTTGAGTATATTCCACCTGTATCACTGGGAGAGCACTGAACCATCACATTAACGGGAGTTCACTGGGGATCATAGGGGGGTGTCATAAGTCACTATATTTGCTGACAGAAGTGAGTGGGGCCTGAGGTGGTCAGTACAACACGGGGGGGTGTACAGGTGTTGGCACAGGGAGAGGGAGGATTATACGGGGGGAACATTCCACTGGGGGTTTACAACAAGGGGAGGTTATCACTCAGAGTTTCTGGCAGAGTCTTATAAGGGGTAAGGGTGACACTCATTGTTTTGGGGTTGAGTCCAGAAGGTTCAGGTGGCGGCCCGGTGTAGGGGGAGAGGCTGTCCGTTTAGTGTGGGGCTACCTCACAACGTGGGCGACGAAGTGGTGTGATCGGAGGTTCATCTTTGGTCCTCCGGGAGGCGGCCTCGGGAGTTGCCGGGCCCTTGGGACTGGGGCTGATCAAGGCCAAGAGGCGGGCGGTCCTACGCCAGCCTTGGGACGTGGGCGGCCTCGGGCTGGGGAGAGCCCCGGGTCGGCGACATACCCCTTACTGGCCGTGGGCTGTGGTCTCGTCGGGGAGAGGGGGCCATCAGGAGTTGTTTGTGGCCACGGCGCCCCCTGCAAGTCTGTCAGCATCTGCGCCTGGAGAGGGGACAGCTGGATAGACAGGACGCCCACGACCGGTCCACTCCACACGTCCTGCCACGATGTACCTGTTGGGGGGCAATCTCCACCCCAGGTGGTGTGGGGGGAGGCAGAGGGGCGTCTCACTTGGCCACAGGAGGGGTGGGCCGAGCCAGAGACTGGCTCCTCTACACGAGCCTCTGGCCTAGTGGAGGAGGGAGAACCGGTGGTCGCTCCCTCTACTTGGCAGGTCCGACGGACGCTGCCGGAACTCCACGCCGGGGACGGAGGAGGAGATTCTGACGAAGCTCCTCTGGCCTGGCGAGTCCGACCTACGCTGCCCAGGCTCCCGGGCTGGGGAGTGGAGGAGGGAGATCCGGCGGACGCTCCTCCCGCCTGGTAAGTCCGGTGGACGTTACCGGGGCACCACTCGTCCTGGGGGCAGCAGGAGGGAGAGATCTGGCGGACACTTTCGACTGGGCAGGTCCGGCGGATGCTACCACACTCCTGCTGCTGGGGGCAACTCGCAGCCATGGAGTACTCGGCGGGTGCCTCCGCTACAGCAGGTCCGGCGGACGCTACCAGGGCTCTGCTCCCTTTCCTGGGACGGGCAGGATAGGTCCAGCAGACGCTCTCACTTCGGCTAGTCCGGCAAACGTAACCGTGCCTCGTTTCCCGACGGTGGGTGGCAGAAGAGGGAGAACTGACGGTCACTCCCTCTACAGCAAATCCGGTGGATGTTGCTGTGCCGCTGCTCCCCTGGGGTGTCGTAGGGCTGAGAAGATGGCAGTCGTTCTCCCTCTGCTAGCAGTTTCATCAGGATCTGCCGAGGGCCTATGTGGGACTGCTAGACTGCAAGTTCCACCCCGAGTCTGGCAATGGCTGCTGCGGCTGGAGAGTAATGTCCCCAGACTGCTGTGTTGGTGTTGGTCCGGTTGCAGGGAGGAGGGGCATATGGGAGAAGGTGACGTGGGCCGGTGTGGCCTGGAAGTTAGAGTCACCTGTCGGGTGTCCCCTTGTAGGGTGGTCGTCACCTCCCCGTCATCTCCTTGGTGGATGGGGGTGTCGGCGTCGGGGCGCATTTTAATGAGAAAACAAAATTTTGCTCAGTAGTAGACTTCCACCTGGATCAGGTTTTAGGTAGGGTGGAACCTCTGAAGGCCACATTATACAGGGGGAGGGGGACTTCTGTGGTCGCAGGCATCACTGGCATTCTTCTTCTTCTTCCTCTTTTTTTTTTTTTTTTTTTTAAGCATGAACTTTTGTACATTAGTAAATCCCTCTGTACATTGGGAGCCCTACACCTGGGCCAGGTTTGAGCCAGAGAGTGACCCCCCTCAAGGGCTTACCTCCCATAAATAATTAATTAAGCATGTAATTCTTCCACAGATACTGTAGGGGTGGGTGCAGTTATCAGAGATGTTTGCCATGTCTGTTTGCTTGTGGAATGGCAGGTGCACAAAGTCAGCATGGCAAGGGTCTGTGTATCTGTAGCCATCTCATTGGTAGTGCATAGTGGAGGCCATTCCATGCCAGGTCCAGTCTTTCTCTTCCAAAGAATGAAAATAGTAAAGCTTGTATAAGGAGTGCTGGAAGGACAAGTCTTGTTAACGTCATTGTTTTGTTACAGACGTGTGGAAGAGCGAGAGTTCTTTGAGAGAGTGAGCCGAGGACAGCTGCTGCCAGAGGAAGTCAGCAAGGATCTCTACTCCAAAGTCAAGTCACGCAGAGCTGTCAGTCAGGTGAGACTGGGGTTTAATACCACTCATTTTTCCAGCAAGTAAATGATTGGCCTCACATGAAATTTTTGGACTGAGTAGCCTATCCCCATGGCCCTATGCTGCTAAATGGGCAGTGAAGGAATCAGTACAGGTGGAAGAAATCTTCTTATAGCTCAAGAATGTACGTTATGATTAATTCTGGTTGACCACAGCTTTGGAGAGACTGCTTAAAGGGTTTAAAATAGCTCATTCACTGTGATTGTTTCCCATATTAAAACTGTCTAATGATAGCAAGAATAAAAGCTAAATGTCAGCTAATGCATACCAGTAGGTGAGGGTAGATTTTTACTCCTTCAATGTGAAAGTTTTTTCCTATGCCGATTAAATTGTCTGGCAGTTCGTGTGAAAGATATTATTGAAAGGATTAACACTCTTGCTCATTTAGCTTACTCGTTGCTGAATAAAGTGGATGTTGTTGGCTGCAATAGAATGCTAGAGTTGTCCTGACAGTGAGAAAGTTATTAGTATCATTATCATCATCATCATCTAATCCTGTGTTTCCCCCTGAGGAGCATAGGACCCCGGGGCTAGACAAGTTGGTCCTGACATTTAAGATGAGAGTGACCAACCTCACTCATCCCTGAGTGGCATTACGTGAGCAATAAACCCCAACCACCTCTTGGATAGAAACCTACACAACTCAGTCCAATTGGAGCACCTTCTTTGTCCACTAAACCACCAGGTGCCATAATTTGGTTATATGGTTACCACCCAGCATAGTAAATGGTTTCCTGGTGTACAGGAAACCATTTGGCTTGTCACTCAGTGTAGTCACCCACAGGCAGAAGGAAGAAGAAAGAATAAAGGAAAGAAAGACAGAAGAGGGAGTGTAAAGTCACTCATAGGCACAAGGAAGAGGAAAGAATGAAGTAAAGACAGAAGAGGAAGAAAGAGAGGAAAGGGTAGTCACCCGACAGCAGCACTACATTAAGTGAGTGGATGGTAAGCACCTCCGCCTACCACACGATAGTATCATTATCAACACTCAAATCGCTCTGACTCATTCTTAACTAAAAGTTTTCAGGCATTAGCTAGATTATAGTACTAGAATTGTCCTGACTGTTTTACATTGCATAATGGTATAAAAAGTATACTATGGTGCTATATCCATTGTATAACACTTCTCATTGACAAGCAGAATAATTTTAATCTGCTGCAGTAGTATTCGTGATACAGAGGGAGCAATTTTAGACCAAGCTCAAGTGAAAGGAGTATGGTATCCACGTACTTCATCAGTTTTCACACATACTTTTTCCTTTTCTCAGGGTGGCAGTACAGGATCACCCTCATACTCCAGTGCCTCATCATCACTTCATGAGGCTGCGTATGGTTATGCTTCTTTCACGTAAGGTTTAATGTTGTGTGTGTGTGTGTTTCTTACCTAATTGTTCTTACCTAATTGTATCTTTACAGGAGTGAGTCAAGCTCGTACTGTCCTGTGTCTTAAACCATTTTCATCATACATCTTAAATTTATGAATTGTTTTGGCACACACTATTTCGTTCGGTAGTGCTTTCCACTGATCAGTTGCCCTATTTGGGAAACTAAATTTCCTTACGTCTTTATCACCTCTCTTTTCATGCAGTTTTTTGCAGTGTCCTCATGCTGATGCTTCCCCATAGGTTATACATTCATTTATGTCTATTTTCTCCTTCCCTGACATAGCCAAGGATGAGATAGAGGGATAGAGTGGAGAAGTATATGAGAGAAGGGGGTGTGAGCTGCGAGCAGGGCAGTGAAATGGCGAGGGACAGAGCGACATGGAGGCGATTTGTTTGTGGCCACCCCTTACGGGATTGAGGCGTCTGGCGATAGATAGACAGATAGATAGATGTCTCCTCTTTTCCTGTAGTGTTGGCAGATTCTGTTTTTCTAGTCTTTCTTCATAGCTTAGATCGCTTAAGCTTGGTACCCATCTTGTAGCAGCCCTTTGAACTTTTTCAGTCTTATCTATATGTTTCTTGAGATGGGGATTCCAGACTACTGATGCATACTCCAGGGTTGGTCTGATGAAGAATGTTATCTTCCTCAGCATGTCTTCATTTATGTATGTGAACGCAGTTCTCTTATTTGCAAGCAGTGTATACATGTTCCGTACCTTCTTATTTATGTGGTCAGCCGGAGTTAGTCTGTTATTGATAATCACACCTAAGTCCTTCACTCTTTCTGATATGTGTAGAGTTCAGCTTCCTAGCTTATAATCCCAATCTGGTCTTTTCCCCTTTTTTACCAAACTTGATTACATGACACTTGTCCACATTGAATTCCATTTGCCATTTATTACTCCATTCATGAAGTCTATTTAAGTCTTCTTGCAGTTCTTTACAAGAGTCTGTGTTAGTAATTCTCCTACATATTTTTGCATCATCCACAAACATATTTAAATAGCTTTTATTTCAAGTATTACTAGCTGTCATT
>JAGKTI010007050.1:0-38342 GCA_018397915.1 Birgus latro
ATAGTATTGTGATACCAACTGTAACGTGTGGATGGACTTTGCTGGAAGGACACAAGGCAAGAGTGAGAGCAGTGGAAATGAGTTATTGGAGAGGAGCTTGTGGAGTTACAAGGAGAGACAGACTGAGAAACAAGGAAGTGAAGGAGCACTGAGGCGTGGATGGGGATGTAATACAAAGCGCTAGGAGAAATATACTGAGGTGGTTTGGCCATGTGCAGAGGATGGAGAGTGAGAGAATAATGAGAAGCTTGTATGTGATTGAGGTGGAGGGGGATAGTGGAAGAGGGAGACAAAAGGTTAGTTGGAGAGATGGAATGGCGAGGTATATGAGAGAGTGAGTGTAAGTTTTGTGGAGGGCAGCGAAATGGCAAGGGATAGGACGACATGGAGGAGATTTGTTTGTGGCCTCCCGTTACGGGATTAAAGCATCTGGCTATTGTAGCATGGACTGAAAATATCTGTCTCTGGCACTGGAGGGTAGCCTACTCTTCTTAGCCTTGTGCATTCAGGCAAGGAGGACCGACTGCAACTTCAACCTGGGAGCCAAGCTTCCCCATCTGTCCCTGTATGCTGCATCAAATACCTCCATCAGACAGGCAGACCTTCGTCTCCCACGTGAAGGCAGTTACTTACTATGTCGTTTTTACCTAGCAAGGTATTGTTTTTGGTCAAGTTTCCCTGTTCGTTTGTTAGAACATTACACAAAACAGCAAAATGAAATTACATGCAACTTTCAGGATATGTGGGTACTGGACCCAGAACAAAGCGATTAAGTTTTGGAGGTAATCTAGTGACCATGAAAGGTCAAAGGCAAGGTCATGGATTTTCATAGGGCTATAATTTGAAACCAGTTGAAGATAGAGATAATTACCATTAAGGACATACAGGAACACGTAATATGGGCTTTCATTTGGCACAAAGACCTTTGACCATGAGTAACCTTGAAAGGTCAAACTCAAAGTCACGGATATATATTCAGGGGGCCAGAACACGAAACTCGTTGGAGATAGATATTTACTATTATCAACATATAGGAAGTCCCATACAGGACTGGTGTAATGGTATTAGCGGGGGTATTTTTTCGACATGTCGGCGGGTCATCTGGTAGATCAGTAAAGTCCATTTTTATAAAATGCAAATCCTTAAATTGTTCCCTGCCCCAGCCGGGATTCTATTCTGGGTCCATAAGGACCGTAGGCCACCTCTTCAACTCTGGACAGAAACAAGAAATCAACATTATCAAAATTTCCCTCCCCTTTGGCACCTTCCAGTTTTTACCAGTGCAAAACATCTCTCAGCTCTTCCCCCCAATTTGACACCAAATTCTCTCATTGCTTGGGACTTTAATAATAAAGGCAAGGTCTGATAATAACAACCAGATTACCTAGCGAGGCCTCGACATTGCAACACAATCTACCAACCTGTACATTCTCAGTGGCGCTTTACACTACTCCCTACACATCACATTCTGTTTGTCAACACTTTTGCCACCATCTTGGCGGATGGAACCCAAACTCCTTTCAGACTGTTTTCATATATTCAGCACCACAAGAATACACTCCAAGCCAGAGATCACAATCACTTCCACAGATTACATGAAAATAGAATGGAGAACACATACATCACCAGCATTGACACATTATGAAATTTAACATCATACATAACGCACACAAACAACACATTCCACGAGGCAACAGAGCACACTACAATCCAAACGTTACACCAGACAGTGATCACCTCATAAAACAACGTGATGTGCTCAAACACAGCTCCCGTAAGAGACCATAACTTGGCTCCAGCAATCAAACAGCAACATAGACAGCAGAATTAATACAAAGAAAACAGAAATGCAGAAATCATATGCAAGAACACTCAGCCTCTTGGCAGATCTCTCTCGCCCTAAAAAACATAGAACAAGTAGACATGCTCGTTGTCACGAATTTCCTAGATCGTAATATTAGTATGGTAATTCGTGACATTGTTTACCATTGTAGTGGGAACGCTTGAACAGTTTTGAAATTAGTAGAAATTTGCTCAGTCTGTTAACCTCTCATTTTTGCACTCACATTTGTAACGAGCTTTCAAAACATTCGTCATTGTTTCCTAAGTACAGATGGTGCGTTTCACTGAGCAATATTTTTGTGTAATTGTCGTTCCCATGCCCTTGCCTCTCTAACCGTTAAGCCACGCCCATTTCTCACACTCGTGTCCCGAGCATTTGAATAAGTAAATCAGTTTTGGACAGCCACGGGATTAAGATGTCGTGCACGGAGCGGAGCGAGTCCCTCATCATAGCGGCTTCAAGTCTCCAGCAGTTTCAGCGTTTCCTGTATCTCCCCATCGAGTTGGTGATCGGCAGTAGAGGGCCGTCAATAGCGATAGCAGCGTTTCGAGTAGTATCCGACAGACGCACAGTCTTTCGCAGCGAGAGCCTCATCTTCTCCACTGACCAGTATTTTCGTTTTGTTTTCCTAGGCTTAAGGTTATTTAGCTATTGGTTTTGAGTGCATGGGTGAGTCCATTCCTTTTGCTCTGATTTTTTGAATTTGAGATTCATGTAACGTAAATTTATTCTCTTGTAATTAATAAATTTTGTTCTTTTCTTTGAGCTCTGTTAAATGTAACAGCCATGTTTCATTTCTCCATATTTTGCATACTTAGCTACTACTACAGGTTAGCACAAACTACTTATATTAATCACCACTGGTATTTAGGCCAGTTCTTTGGTATTAATTTATAAATCCGTTGTGCCAGCTAGGAGTTAGCAACAGCAATAACCTGCCCATTATTACTACTGTTAGTTATTGATTGTCAGGGGTAAGCTAACTTTCTCAGAGGCCAACAGTACGAACAATACAGCATTCTTGAGTGATTAGTCTCTGCTGTGTACTGTTGAGAAAGTTTATAAAATTCTCGTCTTTAGAGAATCGGCAAAGTAAGCCAGCAATAAAGGAAAATTTACTATTTGATTTTACAAGTCGATTCTTTGTGTCAATCGACTAATTAATTATTTGCACTTTTCATATTTATATTTTCACCTCCCCGGGACACTGGTGGACTACTAAACAAATGTATGTCACCTTAAACCATCATCCACCGACTCAGAAAAAAAAAAAAAAAAACATTATTCTCTCTACATGTGCAGTCCTTTCCACTCGATCACAGTATAACCACCTTTACTCCAGAACAGACACATCACTTCAGTAAGCAAACAAAGAACCAAGCTAGATACACCTGAAACACACAGAACTACATGGTATCCAGGGCCCCATAAAAGTAAGAAACTACTAATATGCACATTGTACCATTCCCAACGTTTGGAAACACTGAATAGTCATGACTATACATTAGGGCTGAAACTCAGACTCGACTCGTCTCATAAAAGGAGTTTTTGAAAGACAATGAAGAATTCACATGCTATTAAGGTTATTGAAAACGTACACTCACCAAAAAGTTCGGGTTACGATGGATGTGAAAATAAACAGACCATGGCTAGTCATCTCGGAATGGTTGGTATGCTTGATTCTGATGAAGCACTTCGAAGCTATTACAGTGATGTTTAGTGCATACCAATGTATTAATCACATCTGATGAAGATGATTGTGTTGCAATATACTCCTGAAACCGGAAGATGTGTTTCTGTGGCCATTTTTTATTATTGATAGTCCTTATATTAGTGTTAATCTATAAATTGAAGGGTGTCAGAAAAGAAAGAGCAACCACACAGAGGTGTGGTGCCACATGTGGATATCAAGCCCCCATGAAACAACAGCCACATATGATAAGGGTTTTGAGACAATGCTGAGCGTTGCATCCGAATAGGTGAGCTGCTCAAAGGGACCAGGATGGGATATTCACCACGGAGACTTCTCAGAAGTGCATATCTATTAATGCCCTTCACAGCTAAGGCCTCTGTTGCCGCGAGATATCACGGCGGATAGATGTGTCCAAATCCACCCTGTCGGTATGGGTTCACAGTTTTTTTTTTCTTTTTTTATGCAAGGAAGAAGGAACCAAAGGCCATGGGCCCGAATACTGTTCCTTCCAAGAAAAAACAAAAACAATACAACAGAGAGCCAAATTCAAGATCCATCCATTTCGAGATGCCTGAACACACTGCGTTTGAAAGACTGGAGATCATAGGAAGTAGGGAATACAGACAGTGAAGACAGTTCCAGAGTTGATCAGTTGCATAAATAAAGGACTGGGAGTAATGGTTAACTCTTGCATTAGAGAATTGGACAGAAAAGGGATGAGAGTTTGCTGCTAGACTTGTACTACGTGCCCTTCGTAGAGGTGGAGGGATGCAAGCAGACAGTTCAGAGGAACAGTGACCGTTGAAGTAGCGATAGAAGAGAGATAAATATGCAACAGTGCGGCGAAGAGACAAAGGTTGAAGGAATCAGTAAGAGGAGGAGAGTTAATAAGACGAAAAGCCTTTGACTCCACCCTATTGAGAAGAGCTGCATGTGGGGAGCCTCCCCACACGAGGAAAATGATGAATTTACGAGGTTGATAGATGATAGGATGATGAATGTAGATTTGAATGGTGACTTGCTTGAGAAGGTAGTGTTTTAAGTAATTAGGGTCACATGCTGCTGTGGATGGAAGACTAATTGTTGAGGTGAAGTCTAGAAAGAATGAAGCAAGAAAGGTACTGGGTGGAATGAAAAAAGTGTTTAGATGTCGTTTGCTTAGAATAGATGTAAAGAGAAGGCTGTATTAGAGTGTAGTGGTATTGACTGCATTGTATGGGGCTGAAACATGGAATATGGGTGTAGCAGAGACGAAGAGCTTGAATGTAATGGAGATGAGGTGTCTGAGGAGTATGTGAGGAGTGACGCATATTGATCTCGAGTGAGAAATGATTATGTGTGAAGGAAAATTGGAGCTATCCAGCGTATGGCTGATCGAGATGAGCAGAGAGTGTTGTGATGGTTTCAAAATTTGAAGAGAAAAGATGAAGAGCAACTAGTGAAAAGATAACTGGATCTGATGTGAGACTTGGCTCAGAAGAAGACCACAAATAAGATGGATGGACAGTGTGAAGAGTGGGTTAGAGGTAATAGGGATGTCTGTAGAACAAGGAAGAGTGGCTTGTGCCACCCTGCCAAAACCTCTGTAACTGAGTATAGCACTATATTGAGGTGTTTACTATTGCCTGGGAGTGGATAAGTGTCTCTTAGTCCATTGTATGTAGGGTTGAAATTCCATTGAAACTGAAGAGTCCTCTCAACCATCAGTGCAGTCGGCACCCTATTGTGAGCTCAATATTCCTAATTAGAATGCATGTCCAACCACTTTAAAGAGTGAGGGAGGTGAGGGATGGGTAGCCCTTTTTGATGCGGATATCATCCCGCTGAAGATTCCGAATCAGAAAGACGGCCAAACCAGTGCATGTCTCCTCCCTGGTGCTGGGAGCAGCATCACCCAATCTGAGTGCTCGGCTCCCATCACGTGACTGCTCTCAGCCACTGGAAGCCCAGTAACTGGGTGGCCATGTTAGTCCCTTTTGTTGTGGCTTCTCCCTGCAAACACAGCAAAGACACTCTGCACTATTCTTATTTTTTGCATGTGCTTTACGACACTTACGAGTGCCAAACTTTGCAAAACATGGCTGAATAGTGTGGTGAGTACGAAGCGTGGGTGTCCCTTAGGCAATCGCAACCTTTTCCCACCATTTTATCACTGTCTGTTACTGTTAATATTATTCGTTTGGTGTTTATTACCACGAATTATGATTACCATGTGCAGTAATAACAGAAAGCGCACTCAGATTTCGACATAACTTCCGAAACCATAACACAGATGACATCATAAACGTAACAGTGTTTGCTCCTTCTGTTTTGAATGTCATGATATCGATAAATTATTAACACTGCCATGGTCCTGAATGTAACACGGTTACTTTACTACCAAATTTAACCCACTGAGTCTCACCGACGTACGATGCACATCGCTACTTTTTTCCGCGGACAGACCCACCGACTTGCATCATGGGTCACTAAATTGCAAGACACATTTTGTGCACATTTTTCAACATTCGCGGGTGATTTTTGGTAGGTATACAGTATGTGGGAGACCTTCCTCTACCTGCTGTCAAGCAGGGATACTGCCTGGCCCCACCTAACTCCCCTACCCCCCTTCCCCCCACACTGGGCAATTCATCTGTTAGCAGTAACCTGGCCAGTAAAGTTATTTTGCCCCACTGTCTCTCCAATGAAGAAATTCACGGTGAAAGTGATTCCTGGGGTGGAGGACAAAGAAGCTAGAGGTAGAAACAAACAGAAGTGATGAGGTGGTAATGTCATAAGGGAAGGTGCCATATACTGGGGTTTTGGATGAGTGAACAATGCTTTTATCGCCTATATTATTATGTGAAAACCAATATAGACTTGTACTACACATAAATTCGTGCCAAATAAATAAATAAATATGTAATTTAAAGTGGTTTGAATTAGTTAACCCTTCCATAGTTAGTTTTCTTTAGCCAGGTACCCTGAAAAAGAACGAAAATGTAAGGCTAAATGACACCTGTATCAACATTTTTAACCTCGGGAGGGCGATTTCTCTATGAATTTTCGATGTTTCTCACCAAAAGCGGAGGTTTGAGCCCCCCCAAAAAAAGTTTAAAATTGGTCGGGATCTGGGAATAGGCTGGGTAAAAAGCCAGTCGGGACTGGGCGTGTTAATGCACTCGCATCAAAAATAAAAAAGTTATGGTAGTCGGAAGTTCATCGGACTTTGGGCGCTTTTTCTCACGTTTTGCATTTTGGCGCGGGCGTCCCTTTTAACGAGGACGGCCTCAAATGATGATGCGGCCCCGACTGGATATTCTCCCGCATTTGGTCTGATCAGCTGATCAGATCAGGTTTGGGTAAGGAGATGAGTCCATCATGATGTGGCAGGGGTAAACCAGCTCTGCTGTTGGACCCTGCAGCAGATGGTGGCTCAATCGGTAGAGATGTGGCCTGTGGTCCCACGGACCCAGGTTCGAATCCTCGCTGGGGCAGGGAACAGTTTAAGGATTTGAAATTCAGCAAATCAGGCTTTACTGATCTACCAGAAGACCCGCCGACATGTAAAAATACCCCCGCTAATACCAATACACCAGTCCTGTATGAGACAGCCCTGGCATGTATTCAATATGGACGGTGGGTGTTAGCGCCAAAGTTGTGACATGGTATGTAGGAGGACTGCTGGGCCATGATAGCAGGCTGTGAAGCCTATTGCCCAGAGTTGGACACATAAAAAAAAAAAAAGATGTCGCTGGTTGCACTGCGTAGATGACCTTCATGCAGTGTCGTACAGTGAGCATCTGTCCCTTCTCCCCTTTGGGCAAAGATACGAGTAAATGTGTGTGTGTGGATGAGTAAATCGGGAGTGTGTCGTCCTGTCTCAGCTGCCCCCCATTGTTTGGGGAAAGCAGCCTAGGTTTATGAATAAATGGATATTCAAAATTTTAGTGATAACACTCTCAGTATAAAGGGTATGTTAAATCTTTTATTTATTGTACTTAAAAATCACATATCTGTTATGATACTATATATATTATTCTTATAATAATTATTTAAATAACAGAACAGGAAGGAAAAACAAATGAATAAAAAATGATTCATACACCAGATTACTGGCATCCTCCTCCAGTCATAAAATATCTGTAACAGTTGGATCCGAACAGCTGTAGGTTGAAGTCTGGGGGGAAACAACTCCCGGGAAGCGAGCTCCAGAGAGATGCAGATCGGGGAACAAAAGAACCCTGATAGGCAGAAGTTCTGCAACATGGCCGTGTGACACTCCAGTCATGAGTGCCACCAGATGCCCGTGCAGCACGAAGGAAGGTATGGAAAGGTGGCACAAGGGACGCAACCTCGTCCGAGCACCTGCCATAAAAGCATCTGCAAAATAATGCAAGGGAGGCAACACTCCATCTTACTGGCAGGGAAGGTAGTCTATTTATTATAGCAGGGATACCAATAATTCCAGCTTTGTTCTGAATTTTGTCAAGTTGTTTTAGTGCAACCTCTCCACATCCACCCCACAAGGGCAAGCAACTTTCAAGCTGAGAGCACACATGACCCCTATAAACTACAGCCAACTGCTCATCAGTGAAAAAGTTATGGACTTTGTACAATAATCCAAGTCTCTCCGAGGCGGCTTCAGCAAGTGATCTGACATGAGAGGTCCTGAGGGCACTGCCAAGTAATACACCGAGAACTCCAATACCTTTGAAGATAGGAACACTAGTAGCACTGAAGGCAATATACGAATCTGTCAACATCTGTCTATTAGTAACTTATACAGTTTATATTTGGTTTCACCAGCATTAAAAGAGACAAGGTTATTTTGTTCCCATTCATTCATCCTCGACAAGTCATGACCTATGGAGATGGCTGCACTGAGCTGAGAGTTAGAGATATTAAACTCTGTAAATGGATGTTCGAGTGTGAATGAACTGTGAAGTGTTGAATCATCTGCATATGAATGGATAGTGTTGTGGGTGACAGATAAGAGATCATTAATATGATCCAGGAACAGGGTTGGCACCAGAAATAATCCTTGTGGCATGCCGGTGTTGACTGAGTGGAAATTGGAATATACATCAACTACTTTTTCTCTTATTTTTCCTTTGCTGAGATATGAGGAAAATGGAGGAACAACAGACACCAGTCCATAAATGGGAGCCCAGATAGCAGGGAACGGTGCCACACTCTGTCGAAAACTCCAGAAATATGAAGGGCCAGTGCATGAGTCTCCCCATGTTGGCCAACAGACTGATGGATGGTATGAGCCAGGAGATTGAGCACGTCAACTGTGGATCGCTTGTGAAAACCACACTGTCTATCGCCAAATATATTGTTGTATTCAAGGTGTTTAACAATGTGCTTATTAATTATAATTTCAAATACTTCACCACGAGAAGATGTGATTGCTACTGGGCTGTAATCAGAGGGGTCAGAGGAACCTCCCTTCTTTGGAATTGGGTGGATATTAGCTTCCTTCCATGTATCAGGGAATGAAAAATATGCATAGTCTGAACAACTTAGCCAGAACAGAGGCAAGTTCCGGGGAACATCGCTTCAAAACAATTGGAGGAACTCCATCTGTGCCCCGAGCTCGGTTGGTTGGTAAACTGTCTAAGATGAATTCCACGTATCTAGTCTGTTTTTTAACCCTCTCGCGCACGTATTATTAAGTGGAACGATTTTTAAGTACAATAAATAAAAGATTTCGGCACTGGGACGTTGCGGTTGACTTCCTCCATGGTGGAACTTCTGGCAAATGCACTGGCAAAGATATTTCCCCCCCCCCTCCCCACGCGGGTCATTTGCAATGTGTCCATCTGAAGATTTTAGGGGGGAATGGATGATGACTTGTCAGAGCTATTATTGAAAGAACTGAGAGTTGACCAGAACATTCTATTGCCACTAGGGTTGTTGAATAGTTCTGATGCGTGATTTTGATGATGATGATGATGATGATGATTGTTATTATTATTATTATTATTATTGTTATTGTTGTTGTTGTTGTTGTTGTTGTTGTTATTATTATTATTATTATTATCATCATTCGTAATATTATTAGTTAATTAAAGTAGTATTTAAATTACTTTCATATAATAAATGCTTAGGGGATGATGAACAATCTGAAACTGGAGGAAGGGATCGATGAGCTGAAGGGTTTGGGGAACCATGACCTAGGGAATTGTGAATGAGGGCTACCACCTGCTACACACATTGAGAGCTGTTTTTAAAGACTCTGTTTTTGTTTCACACAATGCATCGTGCTCACAGGCTTCGAGAACTGTTTGGTGAGAGTATATTTCATATAGAAACAAATACAGGATGTTAAACTATTTTTTAGCAGCTATAAATATAAAAAATTATGAACATCAATAATTATGTCAGCTTTTATCACTTATTTATTGCTTGTAGTTCATTTTAAAGAACACCGTTTGGCCTTTTTTCATTTCTGCTTTCGAGAACTATTATTGTTTTTAGAAAGTATAATAGATAACGAGAAATCCAAAGTAGTACATAAATATTATAAAGAAGAACGCTGGCACTGGCTGAAAAGTAAGATATGTATTAACAATGACATGCAAGTAAGCAATGAAATAAAACAGTTTTGAGAAAAACGGCAACAAGTTTGACTGTAATTTTCCCCTAAAATAAAAAATTTCATGGAAATTTGATGCGATTTAAAAATGTGGGGAGTTGAGAAGCGATCAAACTGGTTGGATTATTTTTTTCTGGGCGAGCGTATGACCAGGGTTTGGTACACCTTTTTAACTTAGTCGTCAGACTGACTGTCAGATAGGTGAGTGTGAAGCTTCATGCGGAATGCTTTTAGACCCATCAGGTGAAGTCAGGATTCTGGGGGCCTGAATGGCGAATGAATGGGATTGTGGCTCATTCAGCTGAGCAAACATTGATAGTAGCTCGTTCTGTCAAAATTTTCTAGCTCTCTGGACTGCCTCACAAAACCTTGGGTTAGAAAAGGAGGTGTTGATGATGGTGACGATGATAATGTAACTTATAATATAGAAACCCATATACAAAGGAGAATGAAATCCCTGCATAACAAAACTGAGAGTATGCTGAACTAGGGTGAAAACGAATGTGTAAGCTTTCCCTTCCAACACAATAAAGATGTTTTTGTCTGCTTGAGCCAAATCACCATATTGACATGCTATTCAATTTCGTGCAGATACAGTAATTGGAAGGTGAATGAGAGTTAATCAAAATATACTTTTCTGACAACACTTTCTGAAAAATACGGTCTTTAAATACCTGCGTGGGCCATTTAAGCTACAAACAAATAAATAAAAACGTATAATGAAGAACCCTGATGTGCCCATACATGTATCTAAGTATCACTGATTTTCATAAACCTGATCTATGAATATGAGACAGAACCCTTCAGCCAAACAAGGGCTCAACCCAGACTTCTTCAAACAGACCTATAGCACTACTCAGCACATCATTTAACATAAATGAATGCCACATTCTTGAGAAAGTTACACTTGCCACTTCATAACACGGGTTCAGAACACTACACTCCATAAACTCCACAATACCAAATCACACACAACACGAATCTCACTGCATCAACCCTACAAGACAAGACACATTGGCAAAACATTTGATGTTATACAGTGACGTAAACTAGTCGGCAAATCTACAATACAGATATGGAGAACAACACCCAATGCTGGCTTGCCAGCTACTCTCTGGTGAGCAAGCACATGTTACACTCCAGGGCAGGTCATCACGAACATATAAAACTTTCCTAACAGAATTCCAAAGGGCTCTGCTCTTTTATCTACACTCTTCAAACTCATTATACATTATATACCTACACCCTCGCCTCCCACAAATACTAACTCAAAAGCGGGTGATATTACCATAATATACACACACACACCACATTCCAGACACAGCCTGTACATTGTAGCAAGACAACAACAGCACTCTTTAGGCATCAGTCGAGGACAACTGGCAGATGACCAATCCAGCCAAATCCATCACTACACTTTTCATCAGCAGCAGCTATGAACACAGATCAATCTCTAACATCAAACTTAACAATGTGCCTATGTCACACTAACCCATCCATTGAGATCCTTGGTATGACAGATGACACTGGACTCGCCCTGAAGGACCACACGCACGACAACGAGAGGTGGTGCACCCGGGACTCAACACATTCAGGGCACGTGATGTCCTATTTATCCAGGGCATGGGTTCCCATTTTCTCCAACCGTCCCTATAACACCTTACAGACGATACAGAACGACACTCTACGCATCATCACTGGTTGGACCAAAATCTCGTCTACAGCCCATTAATAGCTTGAAACGTACGTCCATCCTGATACGAGAGGTACACAGTTCTATGTGGCAGCCTGTACCATCTCACAATAAAACTAGGTATTGTACATTGGTCAAGTTTCCAGCCATAACACGTAAAATTGCCAGTGCTCAACAAGCATGAGGTTTGAGCTCAGCTGAATCAATCCAGAGATTAGAATGTATCATAGCAGAAGGGGAGTGCAGGCCTCGAAGAAATGTTTAGGTATACAAGGAAAGCAAACATGTTTTTATTTTCTTTTAAAGATTTAACCTATAATATTTGATGAAAGTGTATTATTAGGCTACCTTGGATTTTATCAAATGGTAGAGTAGCACTGGAAGCCTGTGATACATGTGTGAAATATTCTGTGCGTATTTGGCTGTACTGAACGATGGAGAACTTACGCGACAATAATCACGCCACCATGCATACCATTTATACAACGCGCTCTCATTCCTTGACACCGCTGTTTTCCTCATACTTTTCCTTTTTCTTAAAATACTACCATACTTTCGTTCTTTCTTTTTCAACAGGACGACCTTCATATGTAAAAGCATTTACTGCCATCTCTCCCATATGGAATGAAACCTGCGACGTGAGTGATAGAGAACTTTTAATATTAAAAGATATAATAATTACCTTTTTCAAACAGTTTCAGGCAAAACAATGATGTAGATTGCAACTAACAGATTTGCAGAGTTAATGAAATGATAAGAAATAAATATTGAGAGGCTATGCACACACACACACACACACACACATACACACACACACACACACACACACTCCATCACTCTTGGATGTTCACTCACTACCTAATGACAACATTGTGTCAGATGGAGACACCTACCATCCACTCAATGGAATCCCACTGTGGGGAGTCACCTTGATTTGGTGTTGGGACTTGAAGTGTGGCTGGCAGTGCCACCATTTCTGGAAGCCTGCCTACCTTAGTTGGGCTTGGAATCTGCCGGCCTCGTAGGCCAAGCACTACCCCTACACCACTGGTAGAAGAGGCTTGCTGGTGATATTGCTCGTCCCTGCCTATCTTCCATCTTGCGCGTTTTTCCCCCTCCCTACATGTTTGCCGTGTGTGGCGTCTTTTAATCCTTGGAAACAGGAGTAGGTTGACCAATGCTGCGGAATGCACCTTGCAGCTAGGAACACACTTCTTTGGTTGCCTGTTCTGGCTAGACAGGTGGCCTGGTTGGGCCCAACCATGTCAATTGGCTGGCCACTTGTTGGCTGCAGGGGGCGGAGGGGGGCTGGTGGCTCCTATTGTCCTGGTGTCACCCTTGTCTGGGTCTCCCGGTAGTTAACTGCGTCTACTCCCTAAGTACTTCTGGGGTCGCCAGCAGCGTTATCCCTGGCATATGACCTCCCCTTCTTGGGGTCATTGGTGGGTGGAAGGGTGAGGGAATGAAGTCCTGTTTTGATGTACACAGCCTTAACCCGCTGAGTCCCGACCGGTTTTTTTACCTAGCCTACCCCCAGACCCCGATCGATTTTCGCTTTTGGTGGGAAACAATGGGAAATCACCAAGAAATTGCTTACTTCCGCTCAGAAGTGTCTAGACAGGTATACCCTCGTGCACCTTGGCCTCGTTCTCTATAAAGGTGCGCTGCAGTTCTCTCGTTGTCCATGATGGGGTAACTAAACCAAACCAACATTGATACATCAGTATACATTTATTAGGTCAAAAATAACATTTTGTATAAGAATGTAATGATTTCCATACAAAAATATAGGTGATATAAGCGTATGTTCATTTTGCGGCTACCTGAAAATCGCCGATTTCTGTCACAGTTGACTCCCTGAGGCTGTTCTTTGAACTTACATTCTAATTTTTGGCTAACGTTATACTTTTCTACGCTCAATATTTTTTTTCCAACTTCCAATAACACTTATCACATACTGACAGGGCTTTACTAGTATTGTGAGCAATATTTTATCACGTATTCAGTAATATTGAGCGTCATATTTCCGCAAGCACACTGTATTTCTTTTTTATTTTCAACTTCGATAATATTCTTCCACGATGATTTTACCAATTTTCAACCTCAAGAACTGTTACCACATGCTGACAGGCCTTTACTAGTATTGTGAGCAATATTATATCGCGCATTCACATGCCTGACTATACAGTGATATTGAGCGTGATATTTTCGCAAGCACACAGTATTTCTTTTTTTTTCATTTTCAACTTTGATAATATTATTACACGATGATTTTACCCATTTCCAACCTCAAGAACTGTTATCACATATTGACAGGCCTTCAGTAGTATGGTGAGCGATATTTTATCGCGTATTCACATGCCTTACTATACAGTAATACTGAGCGTCATATTTTCGCAAGCACAGAATTTTTCTTTTTTATTTTCAACTTCGATAATATTCTTCCACGATGATTTTACCCATTTTCAACCTCAAGAACTGTTAGCACATTTTGACAGGCCTTACCACTGTTGCGAGCAATATATCACATATTTACATGCCGAGCATAATATTCTCGTAAGCACGCAGTATTATTTTTGATTCTGCAGGACACAACCACTTTCACTTTCCACAATTATCACTCCCGCACCCTTCCCCATATCATAGGACTGTGGAGAGGGAGCGTGGGAATACTGCGGGGAGAATAATGTACTGTGGAGCGGCTCCACCACGCCTGCCTCCACGTGCACCATGTGGGAGCACAAGACACAACCACTTTCACTTTCCACAATTATCACTCACGCACCCTTCCCCACATCATATGGCTGTGGAGAGGAAGCGTGGAAATACTGCGGGGCGAATAATGTACTGTGGAGCGGCTCCACCACACCTGCCTGATGCCCACGTGCACAACGTGGGAGCGCAAGACACAACCACATCCACTTTCCACAATTATCACTCCTGCACCATTCTCCACATCATAGGACTGCAGAGATGGAGCGTGGGAACACTGCGGGGCGAATAATGTAATGGGGAGCGGCTCCACCACACCTGCCTGCTGCCCAAGTGCACCACGTGGGAACGCAACACACAACCACTTTCACTTTCCACAGTTATCACTCCCGCCCCTACACTTCTACCATACCCAAACAAGGAAATAGATCCATACCAAATACGCCGCCTTGTTCCTTTGCTTCTACCTGGAGAGATTCGCTCGTAGCCCACCCATGAAGGAAGACCACGTCCACGTGCTCTGCCCTCGTCCTCGTCCTCGCTCTCATCTGATTCCTCATGAGCAGGCTGCATGGAGGTTCGGCCACATCCTCATCCTCTACCCTGGCCTGCTTGGCGATATACATCATACTGCCGCTTCCTAGGTGACGGGACTTCCTCGTCACTGCTGCTCGTTTCCTCGCCAGGGAACACATAATCCATGTCACAGACATCATCGTCCAAGAGTGAGTCACTATCCCCAGTGAATTCCGGAGGATAAGTGTCCAGAACTGCCTGAATTTCATCATCAGAGAGACCACACTGTGCCATGTCTGTCCTAGGTCACTGCTGCCATGTGAGTGGCCGAGTAGCAGGTGAGCATGGGTCACGCGTGGTTTCGGAGTGTCCCCACCTGGCGGCAGCTAGAGGAAGATCTCACACGCCTACGTACCAAAAATCACCCGCGAATGTTGAAAAATGTGCACATGACAGGCCTTGCAATTGCGTGCCGTACGGTGTACGTCGTTGGGTCTGTCCGCGGAAAAAAGTTGCGACGTACACCATATGTCAATGGGACTCGGCGGGTTAATAAACAATAGTTCTGTTGTTGACCCTGCTTGTGCCACTGACTCTGGATGGCTTATTACCACCTTCGAGCCTTTCCAGGCCCGTCGAGACTGTCCTGCTTTGCCCCAGTGTCTAGATGGGATTGGGAGGCATTCCCACCAGGCTAGTGTGGTTTTGGGGTCAGTCGTGGATGAAACAGCACCTTAGTCATATGTAAAATATCTAGTACTTAAATCCGCTATGGGTGAGTCAGTATTAAATATTGACTTTTCCGACTTACACCATGCCTTTGTTTCTGTTTGTGGTCAGGAACTTAAAATTTCTTCCCAAAGGTATAGAAGTATCCTTGCTGAGGTGTCCTGCCAAGGGGAGAGCTCCCGCTTACAGGCTGTGACCTCAGTTTCTGATGTGGATGTACAGTATATTGCATTCCTCATGCAACATTTAACCGGTGTATGGGCGCCATTTTTGTCCGTACCCTCCTCCGATACTCAGAGGCATTGTTGCTGGAGGAACTAGCGATTTTATGGAGTTGTAACTGCTGAGCACCTGTAGAAACAATAGATGGAATTCTGACCCCAACGACCTTGTTCCTGACATTTGACAAGTTAACCTTGCCTGCTTCTGTGAAACTTTCTTGGCTGTCACTTCCTGTGCCAATCCCTTTTCTGTCCAACTCTCTAATGCAAGAGTTAACCGTTACTCCCAGTCCTTCATTTATGCAACTGGTCAACTCTGGAACTGCCTTCCTCTGTCTGTATTTCCTACTTCCTATGATCTCCAGTCTTTCAAACGCAGTGTGTCCAGGCATCTCGAATTGAACGGATCTTGAATTTGGCTCTCTTTTGTATTGTTTCTGCTTTTTCTTGGAAGGAACAGTATGCAGGCCTGTGGCCTTTGGTTCCTTCTTCCTTGCATAAAAAAAAAAACCCAAAGCTGTGTTTCCACTGTCAAGAGTATGGTCATATTACCCTCTTTTGCCACTGTGCACAAGCTAACCTTCCTGGAGTCAATCTCCTGTGGTGGGCCATACCATGCTGGCAACTGTCAATGACCCCTTAAATGCTATCATTGCGGGGGTCCACATGCTGTATCTACTCAGTGTCCTCCTCGCTACTGCCTGAAAAAGAATTTGTTCATTTGTAGCATGAGAAGTATTTGCTTCATGAAGCAAAGACGAAGACCCAGACTCTGTTCTTCTAGTCTGGGGTTAGTCATGCTTCTGTCCATTCTACTCCGCTGCAGGGGGTCACCTTGACGTGGTGGCGGGGCTTGAAGCGTGGTTGGCAGTGTCACCTACTTTGGAGGCACGCCTACCTTAGTTGGGTTCAGCATTTGTTGGCCTCGTGGACCAAGCGCCCCCTACATCACTAGTGGAGGAGGCCTGCTGGTGATGCTAGTCCCAGCCCATTTGCCATCTAGGGCGGGACTGTTGCCTCCCCACATGTTTGCCATGCATGGCATCCCGTAATGCTGAGAGACGGGAATCGTAGAGGTTGAGCGATGCTGTACGGTGCACCCTTCAGCTATCAATACACCTCTTTGGTCCCTTATTCCGGCTGGACAGGAGGCATGGTTGGGCCCGACCAGGTCAATCGGCTGATCATGCTTTGGCTAGGGTCAAGTGGGCATTGGGGGGCCTTGTGGCTCCTATCGTCCTGGAGTCACCCTTTTCCGGGTCCCCCCGTGGTTACCTGCATAGACCTTCCTGCTACTTCTGGGGTCACCAGTGGTGTTATCCCTGGCATATGACCTCCCCTTCTTGGGCTCCATGGAGGGTGGAGGGGTGGGGGAATGAAGGTCTTTTGTTATCTTAATGGCTGCCTTTTTAAACAAATCTGTTGATGACACTGCATCTGGCCCCGAACATTCTTCGGACTGCTCGTCCCTCATTACCACTCTGGAGCCTTTCCAGGGACTATCCTCCGCTGCCCCAGCATTCAACTGGGAATGGAAGAAGGCCACGTTGGGTTGGTTTGGCTCCGGAGTTGGACCCAGAAGATAATGTGCAGAAGGCTTTTGCCAAGTATCTTGTGCTGAAACCCTCCACTGGAGGTTCAATACTCATTGTAGATATTTTCCAACTGCACCGAGCCATTGTTTCTGCTTGTGGCCGGGAACCGGTGATCTTGACCCAAGGGGATGGTAGCTTACTTGTTGAGGTGTCTTCCCCAGCAGAAAGCCCCCATCTCCAGACTCTGACCTCTGTATCTGATACCAGCATGTCTTGTGTAACTCACGCCACCTTCAACCAGTGTACAGGGGTCATTTACTCTCGGGACCTCCTCCGATACCCAGAGGCCCAGTTATTGGAGGAACTTCGTCCCTCTGGTGTTGTAAAGGTTGAACGGATAAAGAAGAAAATCATTGGTGTACTGCCCCCAACTCCGATGCTGTTTCTAACTTTTGAGCTCTTAACCCGTCACGTCCCGACCGATTTCCAACCTCCGATACCCCAAAGTCCGGAGAATTTTCGGAAATTCATTTTTTTGGCTCAAACCTTCACTTTTGGTGAGAAACATCGAAAATTCATAGAGAAATCGCCCTCCTGAGGCTATAAATGGTGCTACAGGTGATGAGTCAGCCTTATGTTTTCCCTCTTTCTCAGGATACCTGGCTAAAGAAAACGAACTATGGAAGGGTTAACTAATTCAAGCCATTTTAAATTACATATTTATTTATGTATCTGGTACGAATTTATGTGCAGTACAAGACTATATTGGTTTTCACACAATTATATAAGCAATAGAAGCATTGTTCAGTCACCAAACACATCCACATATGGCACCTTCCTTTATGACATTACCACCTCATCACTTTTGTTTGTTTCTTGCTCTAGCTTCTTTATTTCTTTGTCCTCCACCTCAGGAATTACTTTCACCGTGAATTTCATCACTGGAGAGACTGTGGGGCAACATACGTGTACTGGCCAGGTTACTGCTGACAGGTGAATTGCCAAGTGTGTGGGGGGAGGAGGGGGGCTAGGTGGGGCCAAGCAGTATCCCCACTTGTCAGCAGGTAGAGGAAGGTCTCCCACATATGCCTACCAAAAATCACCAATGAAACTTGAAATTTGTGCAAATTATGACACTTGCAATTGCACGACGTACCTGTACATCGATGGGTGTAGCTGTGACAAAACGTTGCAACGTACCCATACTTCGGTGGGATTCCTTGGGTTAAAGTTGCCTGCTTCTGTGAAACTTGCCTGGCTCTCACTTCCCATGGAGCCTTATGTTCCAAACCCAAAGTGGTGTTACCACTGTCAGGGATATGGCCATGTTAGCAAGTTTTGCCGACGTGCACTGGCTGGCCTTCCTAGTGACTGTGTCTCCTGTGGTGAATTCAGTCATACCAGTGATTGTCCAGGACCCCTTAAATGCTATCACTGTGGGGTCCTCATGCTGTCTTGTCTAAAAACTGTCATCAATACTGCCTTGAAAAGGAGGTTCTGAGCATTTGTGAACATGAGAAGGTTTCATTTCCAGAGGCAAAGAGGAGGGCCGAGACTCTCTTCTATCATCTGGGGTTACTTACGCTTCTGTCCTTTCTGGGGCGCCTGTACATCATTCTTTGTCCGAGAAGTTGCCATGACCATCTACAGTGACCAACTCCCCTTCTACTGATTTGCCAGGTGCTACTCCTGGAGTTAATAATACATGTGAGAATGTTCAGCCACCCACTACTCCAACTGTTTCTGCCTCCGCTTCAGTTGCTGATGGTTTGCGCACTTCTGTGGTGGTTGCAGATGTACACGTTGATGGAACTCTTTCTCCCGCCTTGGCCAGTATGGACGAGGCTCCTTCTGTACCAGGCAAGCGTCATCGTAATTCTTCAGAGTGCTCTGAGCCTGATGACCGGCCACCTAAGGTCTCTATTGTCGAACCTTGTGTTGACCTCTCGCCTATTCCATCTGCCATAGAGGCTGAGGGGACTAGCCACGTGGAAGCTGAAGCTGATGGTTTGCTTGTGGTCAGGTCCCCACCTGGGGATTATGTTGGACAGACCAGTGGTGCTTCAGTACAGACACATACAATGTCATCCACACAGGGATCGGGATCGAACGCTTTGGACACTAATTCCGTTTCTGGGGCTTCCGATGTTGGCAGTGACCATCCTCCATCACCCAGGGCAGCCACCAAACCACTTCGCAGGCCAAGTGTTACCCAACCTCAGAAGAAGTATATTGTAAAACTTTCCTCTTCCTCGTCCCCACGTGTGCCCACGGATGTTCAACACAGGGTGCGGCTTCCTGGTGCTGGGCAGTCTCTTCCCAAGGGGCTCCATGAGCATCAGTCCAAACCCACTCGCTTGTCAGGAGGAGCACAGTGCCGCACCTAATCATCATCCCTCCACTGTGGGTTCTATCATCCAGTGGAATTGTCGGGGTTTACATGCTAACTATGAGGAACTGTGTCTTCTTGTTTTTCAATTCACTCCTCTGTGCATGTGCATCCATGAGACCATGATTGGTGATGCCCTTCCTTCCGGTCCTCCTGGTTACCATGCATTTTATTCTGATCCTGTGCCGGGCCAAGGTCGTCATGGAGGTGCTGCTATCTTCCTTCGCCAGGATATTCCATACAGCCATTTGGAGGTCTCCACTCCTCTGCAGGCTGTTGCTGTCTGCATGTTTTTACATAGGCAGTATACAGTTTGTAGCCTTTATCTTCCTCCTAGTGCCACTGTTGATGAGAAGGATCTAGAACGTCTTGTCCGTGGCCTTCCTTCTCCCTTTCAGTTATTGGGAGATATGAATGGTCACCATCCACTGTGGGGAAACAAAGAAACCAACCCTCGGGGTGTTATGCTGGCCTCTTTAGTGGAAGATGAGGAGCTGGGTATTTTGAACTCAAATAAGATGACTTATTTCCATAGCCAGACCGGAACTTTTACTGCCATTGATTTGTCCTTATGCTCAGCTGATGCTGTTTTAGATTTTACCTGGGATGTGTTGCCAGACCTGTATGGCAGTGATCATTTTCCGTTACTCTTGACTGCTAGTGCAGGTGGATCTCATCCACGTCTTCTGCACTGGCATCTGGATAAGGCTTGACTGGCCACGTTTCAGAGAATTATGTTCAATTTCCCTTTCTGTCAATGAGTTTGGCTGTCTGTCTGAGGCAGTGTCATTCTTCACGGACGTGTTGCACTCTGCAGCGCCTACTATCTACTCAAAGAACGAAGGGTCAGTGAGAAGGGTCAGTTACAAAAACATCCAGTTCCTTGGTGGAACTATGAGTGTAGTTCCGCGGTGAAAGCTAAACAAGTCGCCTTCTCTCGACTTCGTCGTCACCGTGGGGACCCTCACTATTTGGTGGCGTATAAGAAGGCACGAGCTCATGTGAGGCAGGCTTTAAAGGAGGCCAGGCGTTCATCCTGGAAAGGTTACGTTTCCTCCATCAGTTCGAGGACTTCCCTCACTCAGGTGTGGAACAGGGTCAGGAAAATTTCAGGAAAATTTACTGTTCCCTCCCCACCTGTTTTATCTGAAGCAGGTGGAACTGTGGCTGATCCTTTCGCTGTTGCAGAGTTACTAGTTGATCATTTTGCCATTGTGTCACAGAAGCATGCAGATTCGCCTTCAGCTTGCCACCGTCGCCATCTAGAGTCTCATGGTCTCAGTTTTGCCTCTTCTGGGGGAGAGTCTTACAATGTTCCATTTCCGATATCTGAACTCCAGGTGGCTCTGTCGCAATGTCATGATTCCTCTCCAGGTTATGCCTTTTTACGTCACCTGTCCGATGAGACCCTTTTATTTTTACTTTCACTGTTTAATAAGATCTGGTGTTCTGGGGAGTTTCCAGCTTGTTGGGGGTGTTGCTGTAGTTATCCCCATCCCCAGTCCAGATAAGGACCACCTACAGGTGACGAATTATCGGCCTATTTCTCTGACGTCTTGTCTATGTAAAGTTCTGGAAAAGATGGTTAATGTTAGGCTTGTGTGGTTTTTAGAGAGAGGTGGCTTCTTATCCCCTTCCCAGTATGGTTTTCGAAAAATGCGATGTACTTCTGATGCACTACCGTCCTTGGAATCATCTGTCTTTGAGGCTTTCTCCACTAATCAACACCAGGTCACGGTCTTCTTCGATCTGGAGAAGGCATATGACACTGCCTGGCATCATGGCATTTTACTTTCTCTTCATGAGTTTGGTCTTCATGGGCACTTGCCTATTTTTATTCAACAGTTTTTATCTAACCATTTTTTAAGGGTCCGAGTGGGAGGAGTGCTTTCTAATGCCCGTGCAATAGAAGATGGAGTACCACAGGAGTGTATCCTTGGTGTTACTCTGTTTGCTGTAGCCGTTAACAGCGTCATCAGTGTACTTCCTGGTGGTGTACGAGGATCATTATATGTTGATGACCTCTCAATTTCCTTCACCGCATCTAGAATGTCCCTGATCGAGAGGAAATTGCAACTGGCTCTGAATAGCATTTCTGACTGGGCAGAGTCTCGTAGTTTCCGTTTTTCTTTAACAAAGACAGTAGCTATGCATTTTTGCCATCTTCGAGGGGTTCACCCAGACCCTGACTTGTATCTCGATGGTCGGAGAATATCCTGTGTGGAAGAGATGCGGTTTCTGGGTCTTCTGTTTGATAGGCACCTAGCCTGGGTTCCTCATAGTCTTTCTGTTAAGGTGGCATGTCTGAAAGCTCTAAGTCTTTTGAGAGTTTTGGCTTATACCTCTTGGGGTGCTGACTGTCAGACTCTGCTCCTCTTGCATCGGTCTCTTATTCTTCCTAAACTTGAATATGGGTGTGAGGTCTGCTTCTCTGCAACAAATATCCGTCTCCGTTTGTAAAATTCTGTGCATCATGCTGGTGTACGTCTGGCAACCGGAGCATTCAGATCATCCCTGATTTCAAGTTTGTTGGTGGAGGCTGGTGTAATCCCCTTGGATTTGCGACGCCAGTTGCTGATGATGAGGTGTTGGTATCGTCTTCACCACATTCCAGACTTAGTTTCTTGTGCCATCGTTTCCCAGGATTCCCGAGCTTCTGTTTATGACACCAGCCCTAGTTTCCCGAAGCCCTTTGGTTACAGGGTCCAGTCTTTTATGTTAGCCCTCTCTGATCCAAGACTGGCAGTTTGTCCACATCGGATCCCAAAGGTGGGTTTTTGGCTACTCCCTCGTGTTAACTTTTTGTAGGTCTATTGTTGGAAAAAAAGGACTTTCTTCCTTCTCAGGTGTCCCTCTCTCTCTTTTTAGAACATGCCGTCACTCATGAGGGTTCTGTCCCCGTCTATACTGACGGATATGAGACTGATACTGGAGTTGGATTTGGTGTTATCTTCCCTTCCTTCAGTAGGGGTGGTAGTCTTTCTGGCATTGCTTCAGTGTATACGGCTGACTGCAATTTTATATGCTCTTAAAATCATTTTTACTCTCTCCCAATCTGCATTTGTGATTTTTATTGACTCCCGTAGTGCTCTCTGCACTGGCGTCTTGTAATGCATCCCATCCATTGGTTTTATCAATTTTAGAGTGGCTTTTTCTTCTTGGCCGTCGTGGCCGCCATGTGGACTTCTGTTGTGTTCCCGCACATGTTGGTGTGGTGGGCAACGAGAGGGCAGATACATTAGCTAAAGCTGCGTCTTCTCAACAGCCCGCAACCGACTGCCTGCTTCCTGCTTCTGATGTAACACCTTACTTGTGGTACGCAATTCGTACGTGTTGGCAGAGACACTGGGATGGTGTTGCTCTTAATAAGCTAAAAGAAATCTTTCAGAAAGTGGTTGTGCCAAGGATTCTCCCGTCCATGCCTCGGCGATTGGAGGTGGCTCTTGCCAGGCTTCAGATTGGGTACTCTAGGCTTACACATGGATTCCTGATGAGTGGTGGGACTCAACCGTACTGTGATGATTGCCTTGTTCCCCCCCTAGTCTGGGGGACCTACGTCAGAAATTCCTCCATAGGCATAGGGGAGCAGATGGTGCCTACCGTCTATCCTCGGTGCTTGGGGAAGCCTACGCCGATTTTGATTATGTTTTTAATTTTATTCAGGAGGCAGGCCTCCTTCCACATTTATAAGAAATTGATATTTTATACTTTAGTGTTTTATTCCTACTAATGGGTTTTAATTTTATGAATATGCACTTTTTATTTGCTGCGTCTTTTTACCTTGTTGTCCGGCGGCATATAACCCTGGCAGTTGCGCCGCCAGTTTTTAATTATATTCAGTCACTCACTTACTGTCTATTCTAGTGCTCCTGTATGCTGTCCTGTTTTTCGGAGACTTCCTTATTCTATTCCATTGCCCACTGTTCCATCTCTTGATTTGTAGGATGCTGTTCCCAAGGTTAGTACTGCTTGTGAAACTGGTGTACACCCTCCCTTTTTTCCGACTGTTTTTCCCCCCACTTTGATGGCTAAGGGTTTGCTTACTTCCATGGTGGTGGTGCATGTTCATATTGATGAGTCTTCTGGTCCTGCCTTGTCCAGCCTCCCCAAAGTTCTGTCCGTACCTGGCAAGTGTCGCTGTGATTCTTCAGAGTCCTCTGAGTCTGAAGACCATCTTCCTAAAGTCTTTGCTGTTCCTCTTGCCATGGAGTCACTGGAGTCTAGCGAGGTGCAGACTGAAGTTGGTATTTCACTTGTGGTCTGGCTCCCACTTGGGGATGGTGTCAAACAGATCGCTGGTGCTTCAGTTCTGCCGAAAAGAATATCATCCTCACAGGGTTCTGTTCATATAGACTCTACTTCTACTTCTGAGGCTTCTGGCAACAAACTGTTTCTTCTTCCTCGTTTGCACATTTGCCTTTGGTTGGTGAGCACTATGTGTGGGTTCGTGGTGCTGGGCAGTCTTATTCTAAGAGCCTTCATAAACAAATATCCACACCAACTTGTTAGTCAGTTGTACCGTCCGGCACCTTATCCAGATCCTCCCCCCACCAAGGGGTTGATGTAATCAACTATGCCTGGTTCAGTAAACGTTGCTCTGCAGTGGAAATGTAGAAATGTTAAAGCCAAGTGGGACAAACTTCAGCTGCTTCTGTCTGAGTTTCACCCTTGTGTGTTGGCCTTCAGGAAACTATGGTTGGAAACATGCCACTTATTGCTCCTAGAGGTAATACAGCTTTTTACTCACCACATCTTGTGGACTATAGCTCTCCAGGTGGCTGTGATATTCTGTGCTGCACAAATATTCCATTCACTTTTTTCTGTCCGGTCCCCCATACAGGTTGTGGCTGTACAGTTGCACGTAGAGAGGACACATATGTTCTTCATCCTTTACTTACCTCCCTCTGTACCTGTTTCACTTGCCGATCTTGATAACTTCATTCGTCAGCTTCCTAGGCACTTTCTTCTACAAAGGGATCAAATGGGTGTCATGCTTTATGGGGTGATACGCTATGTAACTTTCACTGCAATTTCCTGGCATCTTTGAAGTTGTAGACTGGCAACTCGACGGATTTTCAAGTGAAAAATGGTACTCTGTCATCAATCTTACGTTGGTCTCCCTTGATTGTTCTTTGTACTTTTATTGTGAGACTTTGCCGACTTACACGGTAGTGATCATTACCCCATTGTGATAAAGATATGCAATTCTGTGCTAGTGCAGCTTGTCCCTTACTTGTGTTTGAGTAAGGCTGACTGGGAAGTGTTTGCAGAACACTGTAGTTTTGACGGTAGCGTTTCTTGTTTTCAGAGTGTTGACAATATAGAACAGTATCCAACATTTGCTGCATATCAGGCTGGTCTTTCCTCTATTCCTCGAACGTCTGGAAAGTTTTGCAGGAGATCTGTGTCTTGGTGGAGTGAGGAGTGTTCTTTGGCTGGGAGAGTCTACTAAGCTGCTAGTAGGAGATACAGAAGTAATACAGATATTGACTTTTTAAATATTCACTTAAAGAAAGCTCATGCCCGTTATTGATAGATATAGAGAGTTATAAAAAACTCACATTGCACCTCGTGGAGAACAAATTTCTCGTCCACTCCTTTACCACTGGTCTGCAAGAAGGTAAAAAAAATAATGGGCAGGTGTGCACTTTCTCCCCTGGTACATAAAATCCATTGGTCTTCTGTATTCAAGTCCTCTTAGGTAGCTATAACCCTGGCAGAGCACTTCTATTATGTTTCTAAATCAGATACTGCCAAGCCATTTAGCGTTTTTGCTTTAGGTCAAGTGGAGGAGAACCATATCTTTCTTCACTCTCCATGAACTGCTACCCCCCTGAGGGGAGGTCATCTTGACACGGTGGCGGGGCTTGAAGCGTGGCTGACAGTGCCACCTACTCTGGGGACGTGCCTACTTTTGTAGAGTTCGGCGTTTGTCAGCCTTGTGGAACAAGCACCCTCTACATCACTTGCAGAGGAGGCCTGCTGGTGATGTTGCCCAGCTTTCATCTTGGGCAGGGTTTTTGTCTCCCCACGTGTTTGCCATGAGTGGCGTCCCGTAATGCTGAAAGACAGGAGTAATGGGGGTTGAGCGATGCTGCACGATACGCCCTGCAGCTAGCAACACACCTCTTTGGTCCCGTTCTCTGGCTAAACGGGCGACCTGATTGGGCCCGACCCTGTCAACTGGCTGGTCACCTGATGGCTAG
This sequence comes from Birgus latro, assembly GCA_018397915.1. NCBI lineage: Eukaryota > Metazoa > Arthropoda > Malacostraca > Decapoda > Coenobitidae > Birgus > Birgus latro. The sequence goes on from JAGKTI010007050.1 coordinate 26,121, forward strand.
GGTCAAGTGGGCCCTGGGGGGCCTGGTGGCTCCTATTATCTTGTGTTGTCACCCATGTCCAAGTTCCCCAGTGGTTACCTGCATATACTGTCACTACTTCTGGGGTTGCTAGTGGTGTTATCCCTGATATATGACCTCCCCTTGTTGGGTTCCATGGTGGGTGGAGGGGTGGAGGAATGAAGAGTTTTGTCAATCAAGATATCTCATGGCAAATCTGGAGCTCTTCCAAGTCCCTGAGGACTATCCTTCTTTGCCTCAGAATCCATCTCAGACTGGGAGGCGTTCACATCGAGTTAGTGCAGTTCTGAGGTTGGACCTAGATGAAAAAGGGCCTCCATCCTTTGCTAAATATCTAGTGTTGAAATCACCTCTGGGTGGGTCAATGCTAGACACGGACATCCTTCATTTACATCGTGCACTTGTGTCTGCATGTGGTAGAGAACCAAAAATCTCTTCACAGGAGGTTGGCAGCATCCTTGTCGAGGTGTCTCCTCAGAGGAGAACTGCAGCTTAATGGCTTTGAACTATATCTCTGGCACCGATGTTACCTGTGTTCTTTACACGAGCTTTAACCAACTTAGGGGTGTCCCTTTTTTTCTTGTAACCTCCGATACTCAGAGGCTCAGTTGTTGGAAGACTGCGATCTTCTGGTGCGGTGACCATTGAGCGCCTGCAAAAGAAGATAAATGGTGTTTTGATCCTGACTATGACCTTGTTCCTGACATTAGATAAGCTAACCTTACCTACTTATGTGAAACTAGCTTGGCTGTCACATCCAGTGAAGCCATTCGTGCTGACCCCAAAGCAGTCTCCACTGTCAGGGGTATGGACAACATCGGCTAATATGTCCATTGGACATATTAGCGGATTTTGTCGTCATGAACAGGCTGGTCTTCCTGGTGTCTGTGTCTCTTATGGCGACCAAGTCATACAAGTAACTGCATAGGGCCCCTTACATGCTATCACTGTGGGGGTCCTGATGCTGTCTATCTATCTATATACCTAGGCTGCTTCTGCCAAAGAAAGGGAGGTAGCCGAGACAGGACGACACACTCCAAATTTACTCATCCAAACACACACATTTATTTGTACCGTAGCCCAAAGAGGAGAAAGGACAGGTCTTCACCGCATCACATGGCACCAGGGTCAACTGCACAGTGTACTCAGTGACATCCGCAGCAGGGCCCGACAGCAGAGCTGGTTTACCCCTGCCACGTCATGATGGACCCATCCCCTTACCTGCACCTGGCCTGATCAGCTGATCAGACCAAATGCGAGAGAATATCCCCTCGGGGCTGCGTCTCCATTTATTCATTCACAATTACTCTCCAGTCATTCCTATCACACACAACCACACTTCCACGTTCCACAGACATCCCTCTCGCATCCAACGCTCCTNGGATTGTTGATGTACCTGCTCAGCTGCATGACACCTAGCCCTCTCTGGATCCAGGTACTGTGGGGTGCGCTACTGCTCATACTCCTCATGGTGGCACTACCTGCTCTGTTCCAGCTAAGGCAGCTAGCAGTCCCCCTGCCATGTCATCTCTTGCTCCACCAAAGAAGACCATTGTTTGGTCTTCTTCTTCATCCTCCAGGTTGCCTTCAGACAGTCGGCACAATGTGCAGCATACTGATGCCAGGCTGTCCTATTGTACGGGCCTTTCTGAGCATCGACCTAAAACTGGTCGGTTGCCAGAGGCAGGGCCGTCTCACCCCTAATCATGATTATTCCTCCATTCAGAGGAATTGTCGGGGGTTGCATGCTAGTTGGGAAGAACTGCGTCAGCTTATTGTCCATTATTCTCCAGTATTCATGTGTATCCAGGAAACCATGGTTGGTGAATCTGGTCTTTCTGGTCCTCCTGGTTACATGTGTTTTTTTTCTGATTCTCTTCCAGGCTAAGGACATCATGGGGGTACTGTTATAATCCTCCGTCGTGATGTCCCATTCACTAAACTGAGTCTTACCACTCCTATGCAGGGTGTCACTCTTCAGACTTTCTGACATCATCAATATACAGTGTGTAGTCTTTATCTCCCTCCTAGTGCTTCGGTTGAGAGAGCAGATCTTGTTGCCTTGTTCATGACCTTCCATCCCCCTTTCTTTTACTGGATGATGTGAATGGTTCGTCACTCACTGTGGGTTGACCGTATTACCAACCCTAGAGGTAATATGCTGTTATCTTTGGTGGAGGATGAGGAGTTGCGGTGTTGAATCAAGGTAAGATGACATACTTTCATTGTCAGACTGGCTGTTTCACGCCCAGTGATCTGTCTCTGTGCTCAGCTACTGCTATTTTAGATTTTAGCTGGGGTCATTGCCAGATTTGCATGACACTGACCAGTTCCGTTTTATTTTAATTTCTGCTGAGTGTGAGCCACAATGTCGTCTTCCTCAATGGTGCCTGGATAAGGTGAACTGGCAGCTGTTCGTATGTTCCACTGACCGCACTGTGGACAATTTTGATAGTACTGATGTGGCAGTGGCGTATATAACTGATGTAATGAACTCACCAGCTCTTTTATCTATTCCCAAGACTTCTGATCGCTTTCTTAAACCTCCAGTTCCCTGGTGGACTCCTGAATGAACCTCTGTAGTTAGGGCCAAGCATGTCGTCTTCCCTCTCCTTCGCCACCATCGTGGGGAGTCGCAGTGTTTGGTGGCCTTTCGAAAGGTGTGATCTAATGCACGGCGGATATTGAAAGAGGCCAGATGTACGTCATAGAAGACCTATGTTTCCTCACTCAACTCAGGGACTTCCCTCACCCAGGAGTGGGAAGTTTCTGGGAAATTTACCGTCCCTGCCCCTCCTGTTTTATCAGATGAAGGTGGGACTGTGAGTGATCCCTTCGCTGTTCCCGAACTCTTGTTAGTAATTTTGCTGGTGTGTCTAAAAAGGACACTACGTCACTATTCGGCACGCAACCGTCGGCACTTGGAATCTTGTGGTCTCGGCTTAACGTCTTCTGGGGGTGAATCTTATAATGTCTCCTCTGTTTCTGAGCATCAGGCGGCTTCATCACAGTGTCATGATTCGTATCCAGGCTACGATGTTATTCCATATGCCATTTTGCACCATATATCTGACGAATCCCTTTCCTTTTTGCTGGTGCTAAATAAAATATTTTGGTGTACAGGAGAATTTCTGTCGTGTTGGAGTGTTGCTGTGATTATCCCCATCCCTAAACCTGGACCTGAAAAGAACAATCTGCAGTCAACAAACTATCGTCCTACCTCTCTATATTCTTGTGTGTGTAACATGGTGGAGACGGTAAGTGATCGCGTCATGTGGTATATAGAGATGGGCAATTACTTCTCACTAGTCCAGGATGGTTTTCGTAAAATGCAGTCTATCTCCTATGCCCTACTGTCCTTGGAATCTTTTGTCTGTGAGGCTTTCTCCATTAACTAACGCCACGTCACGGTCTTCTTCGTTCTGGAGAAGGAATATGACACTGATTGGCGTCATGGCATTTTACTTTCTCTTCATGAGTTTGGTCTTCGTGGGTATTGGCCTGTTTTTATGAAGGAGTTTTTATCTGACCGTTTTCTATTGGTGAGCATTGGGGGCACGCTTTCTGATGCCCGTCCACTCGAAGATGGGGTGCTGCAGGGGAGTATCCTTAGTGCCATGCTCGTCACTGTAGCTATCAACAGTGTTATCAGTGTGCTCCCTGATGGGGTTTGTGGCTCTCTGTATGTTGATGATCTGCCAGCTTCCGTCTCTGCATCTCGAATGTCTTTGGTTGAAAGGATTTTTCAGCTGACACTTAAGATTTTCCAGTGGGCTGAGACTTGAGGTTTCCATTTTTCTTCTGAGAAGACTAGGTATATATTTCTGTCGTCTTCGTGATAATCATCCAGACACAGACCTATATCTTAATGGTCCCAGAATCTCATGTGGGAGAAGAGACTCGGTTTCTGGGTCTTATCTTTCATAGACAACTGACCTGGGTTCCTTATTTCCGATATATTATGTCAGCCTGTATTAACTCCATGTGTTCCCTGAGGGTTCTGGTACATACCTCTCGGGGTACTGACCGTCAGACCCTCCTTCTCTTGCACATATGGTGTTTGTCTGGTGACTGGAGTTTCAGGTTGTCCCCGATTTCGAGTTTGTTGGGGGATGCTGGCGCCCTCCCCTTGGACTTTCACCACCAGTTGTTTTTGTTGAGATGTTGGTATCGGGTTCACCTCCCAGATTCAGTGACCTGTGTCACTGTATCCCAGGATTCCCGTTCTTCTACTTATGTTGCTCGTCTGAGATTCCCAAAGCCTTGTAGTTATTGGGTTGGGTTTGGTATGTCAGCCTTGTCTGTCCCTTCATTTTCGGTTTTTCCCCATCGTATCCCTAAGGCAGGCTATTGGCCACTCCCTCATGTGTTAATCTGTAGGTCTGTTATTAATAATAAAAAAAAAATGAGCTGTCTTTCCTCTCACTTGTCACTTTCTCTGTTTAAGAACATTCGTCCACCCATCAGGGCTGCTTCCCTGTCAATACAGATGGTTCCAATTCTGATGCTGGAATAGGCTTTAGTGTCATCTTCCCTTCTCTCTGCACAGTAGAATTCCAAGTATTGCTTCTGTTTTTACAACAGAACTATCTGCGATTTTACTTGCTCTTCAGATCATTTTTACTCTTCCCAAATTCACTTTTACTGTTTTTAGGATCTCCCGTAGTGCTCTTTCTGTGGAAGAATCTTTTAATTCCTCCCATCCATGGATTTTATCTATTTTGGAATGGCTTTCACCTTTGCCGTCGTGGCCGTCAGGTGGGATTTTGTTGTGTCCCGGCCCATATAGTAGTCTCGGAGAATGAGCGGGCTGATATGCTGCCTAAGGCAAAGGTAGCTCAGCCAGCTCCTGCCTTGGGGTACTCGCTTCCTCAGCTACTCCCTGGGTCTGATTTTTGCCCATATTTTGACAGTCTGTCATTTTAACACTTTTGCCACTCCTAGATGATGAAGGGGGGTCCCCCTTGTGTCTGCGAGGATTGTCTTGACCCATTATCTGTCCGGCACTTGCTGGCGGAGTGCCCCAGTCGGGGGCATTTACGCTACCAATACTCTCTGACCACAGGGCGTAAGATAGCGTGTACTGACTGTCATCTGAGCTTCGTGAGGATGTCTGTTTTTTTTTCTTTTGTTTTTTATAGAAGGAAGATGGAACCAAAGGCCATGGGCCCGCAAACTGTTCCTTCAAAGAAAAAAACAAAAACAATATGAAAGAGAGTCAAATTCAAGATCAATTCATTTCGAGTTGCCTGGACACACTGCGTTTGAAAGGCTAGAGATCATAGGAAGTAGGGAATACAGACAGAGGAAGACAGTTCCAGAGTTGACCAATAGCATAAATGAAGGACTGGGAGTAATGGTTAACTCTTGCATTAGAAAGTTGGACAGAAAAGCGATGAGAATTTGTTGCTAGACAGGTGCTACGTGCCCATCGAAGAGGTGGAGGGATGCAAGCAGACAGCTCACAGGAATAGTGACAGTTGAAGTAGCGATAGAAAAGAGATAAAGATGCAACAGTGCGGCGAAGAGACAGAGGTTGAAGGGACTCAGTAAGAGGAGGAGAGTTAATGAGACGAAAAGCCTTTGACTCCACACTATTGAGAAGAGCTGTATGTGAGGAGCCTCCCCACACATGAGAGTTGTACTCCACACAGGGGCAAATAAAACTCGTGTACAGAGTCAACACCTGTGTAGGGGTAAAGAAAGTTCAGAGTCGGCTTAGCACACCTAATCTCTTGGAAGCAGATTTCACAAGAGGTGTAATATGGTCTTCCCAAGATAAATCCCGAGTGACTGAAACCCCAAGCAAGGTCAAGGATGAGGCAAGACTGAGCTGGACATTATTAAACATTAGTGGGTAATCCTCTGGAAGGTTTTGTGGGTTGATAGGTGTAATAACTGAGTTTTTGATGCATTAAAAATAACAAGATTATCTTTACCCCAATCACAGATACGAGCCAAGTCAGACATCAGATGTGCCATAGCCTCATCCCTTGTCTGTTGAAGTAACTCTTGTGATTGACGATGCGGGAACCGAATGCAAAGGTGAAGGGTAGAATCTTCAGCGTATGAGTGGATAGGGTTAGACGTATAGCTTAGAAGGTCACTGATGAACAAAAGGAAGAGAGATGGTGATAGGACAGAGCCCTGAGGAACACCACTGTTGATAGATCTAGGAGAAGATAGATGGCCGTCTACAACAGCGGGTATAGAACGACCAGAAAGGAAGCTAGAGATGAAGGCACAGATAGAAGGATAGGAGGACAGTTTGGAAATTAAAGATTTATGCCAGACTCGATCGAAAGCCTTTGAGATGTCAAGTGCAATGGCAAAGCTTTCGCCAAAGTCCCGAAAAAAGGATGACCAGGAGTCCGATAGGTAGGTGAGAAGATAGTCAGTGGAGCATCCCTGACGGAACCCATACTGACGATCAGAAAGAAGGTTGTGACAGGAAAGATGCTTTAAAATTTTTATGTTCAGAATTGACTCAAAAAGTTTTGAAACACAAGATTTTAAAGCAATTGGACGATAGTTAGGGGGTTGGGAATGGTCACCCTTCTTTCGGACTGGATGAATGAGAGCAAACTTCCAGCAAGAAGGAAAGGTACAAGTTGATAGACAAAGGCGAAAGAGTTTACCTAGGCAGGGTGTATGCACAGAAGCACAGTTCTGGAGGACAACGGGAGGGACCCCATCAGACTCATATGCCTTAATAGTACTTAGGCCAGAGATTACAGAAAATACATCACCTGAAATTTTAATGTCAGCCATGAGAAAGTCAGAGGGGGGAAGTGATGATGGAACAGCACCAGAATTGTCTAAGGTGGAATTGGAGGAGAAGTCTGAGCAAAGAGATCTGCTTTATCAGTAGAAGAAATAGCTACAGAGCCATCAGAGTAGAAAAGAGGAGGGAAGGATGATAAGGTAAAGCTGTTAGAAAGATTTTTGGTAAGGTGCCAGAAGGAGTGAGAAGAATTCGAGTTAGAGAGTTGAGAGCATTTAGCACGGATGAAATTATTTTTAGCAGAGCGAAGAACAGACTTAACACGATTCCGAGCAGAAACATAATAAAAAGTGTGATTTAAGGGTGGGTTGGCACTGGTACCTTTTGTAGGCCATCTCCTTGTTGCGGACAGCATTAGTACAAGCGTGATTAAACCAAGGCTTTCTTGCATTAGTCAAAGGATATGAGAAAGGAATGTATGCTTCCATGCCCGAGAGAATAACCTCCATAAAGTGCAAGGTACACTCAGATGGCTCCCAGCCATGGAAGCAATAATCATTCTAAGGAAAATCAAAGAAGTACTGCGTGAGGGCCTCCCAATCTGCAGCTCCAAAATGCCACAGACAACGTTTCTTTGGATGGTCCACAGGCCGTATCAGAGTGATAGGACAGGATAAGGTAATATGATTATGATCGGAGGAGCCCAAAGGAGAGAAAAGATTAACAATGTAAGCAGTAGGATTGGTTGTTAGGAAGAGGTCAGGTATGTTGGAACTCTCTCCAAGGTGGTCAGGGATACGGGTAGGGTGCTGTACAAGCTGCCCTAGGTCATTAACCCCTTAACCGCGGGTCGTCACTTTCGTGATGGTCGGGTGCAATGGATCATACCGCAGGGCGTCACTTGAGTGACTGTGTTAATTTTAATTCCCCCGGGCTTTCAGGTGGTGACTTGCATCATCTATCAGCACTGCCAATGTCCAACAATAGTCAGAGCTGCTAATGTCATCAGTACTCCCATCCATTGTTGACAATTTACCCATTTTCCCCGATTCTAGACTCCCCTCCCTACCTCCCCTCCATTACCCTCTCCTGACGTCTGCTCAGCCGCTCTGCGCTAAGTAAATCTTCCCCAGATTTTTCGACTGTTTTCATCCATTGAACATCCAACCTGCACTCGTTTGCTAATTTCCCCTGCTTTTTTTTCCCATGACAAATGCTGTATGAGCAACTCTCGTAATATAAATGTATATAAGAAAGGAAGGGAGAAGCCAGAGTGATATTTATATTCACCTGGAACTACCTAATTTATTATGCATTGTCTAGATTTCCTACGACTTATTTCTTAGCATATACATTAGCAGATGATATTTTCAACTCTTGACTACCGAGATACGTATTGTACAATCAGTTCGCTATCGTCCTTCGCGGTGAAATCACGCCCCTCCATTTCTGCCACTTTTGCGCTCATTATAAAAGGCCCTGTGACCTCTACCCCTACTAAACATCGTGTGAGAAGCGGTGAAGGACTGTAGATATATATAAGTGTAATAAAGTACTAGAAATAATAAAGTGTGAGTGTGTATATGAGTAAGAAATTACAGAATACCAACGGCAAATTAGCGTGAGTGGGAGGCTCGTATGTGCTCGTATTTTACATTGCTTTCACAGTGGTTTTTTTTTGGGGGGGAATATGGATTCCAAACTATTTGGAAATTATTGAATAGTGTTTCTAGTGATAATATCTGGCAGTGGTATTCAGATTAGGGGATATCGGGAAGTGTAAAGTGGAGACTTAGTTACCCAACTTCAGAAGTCTCCACAAGTCCTAAGGTAGTTGACGAGTGCTAAAAAAAAAAAACATCCCAGGAGAAAGCTGAAGATATGTGCCATGAGCATATTTAATTATAATATTCTGGGACCAATAACTGATTTTTGACAAATATTTTTAAAAAGTCAGTCGGAGCGCGAATATCCCCGCGGGATGGGCCCGGCTCGCCTCCGACAACCCCACGGTGTAGGGGTTAATTGTCATCCAATTTGTTTGGAGTCTCGCGTGCGCAGACTCTATGAGAAGGCGGTTAGCGCTAGGTTCTTTTGGAATCTAGAGAAAAATGGTTTCTTCTCTCTGGCACAAAGTGGGTATTGTACAATGTGATGTACACAAGGCAACCTCAGCAAGTTTGTATCTAGAATCTGTGAGTTTTCATTTTGACAACATCTTGTGGCTGTGCTTTCATCTGGAAACTGCATTCGATACGGCATGGTGCCATATCATTCTGAGTCAGCATCACAATCTGGGGATGCATTGCCACCTGTCATTGTTCCTTTGCGATTTCTTGCCAGATCGCAAATTTCACATCTGTGTGGGCTCAATACACTCTGTCCATCGAGTTGAGGAGGAGGGTATTCCTCAGGAGAGTATATTCAGTGTACCTTTATTTGCTGTTGTCATAAATGGTGTAATAGACTCCCTACCTGAGGGGGTGTCTTCCTACCTTTGTGAGGATGACCTAGCGATATGGTTTGATGGATCCCAGATATGGGCAATTGAGAGAAGAATGCAGCTAGCACATGACAGAGTCACCAGCTGGGCGGAACAGAGAAGGTTTCGTTTTTCTTGAAGCAAGGCTGCAGCAATGAATTTTCATAGAATAAAGAGGGTTAACCTAGATCCTGATTTATTTCTATGTGGGCGCCGACTACAGTGCGTGGAGGAGAACAGGTTTCTCGCTTAACATTTGACTGTCGACTTAATTTAATGTAACGCTAGTAATTTCTAAGAGTATCTTGTTTGAAAACACTGATTTTGTTGAGGGTACTATCTCACACCTCTTGGGGTGCTGATAGGATGACCCTCCTACAGCTATATCAAGCCTTACTGGGATCTAAACTCGCCTGTGGGTGCTAGGTATACTCCTCTGCTTCCGTGCTTCTGTTTAGTATTCTCGATCCTGTGTATCATGCTGGTTTGCGTCTTGCTGCTTGTGCTTTCAGATAATCCCCAATCCCTAGCTTGTTAGTCGAAGCTGGTGTGCTTCCCATCGATCTACCACACAAAGCAATCATCATCCGCTGGAATCGTCCGAGTTGTATGTCAGACTCATTTACTGCTGTTTGTCAAAACCATCATTTTTTCAATATTATATGTTGCATCCTCGCACTCCACATCCCTTTGGGTACAGGGTCATGCAGATCATGGGGGAATTAGATCTGTGTACAGAGCCTCTCTGCCCTGTCTGGTTCCTTTGGTAGGATTACCCCATGGTTCCTTCCAGAGGTGCACATATACAGAGATACTGAAGGCACCAAGTCTTCTATTTTTCTCTAGCTCTCTATCAGCTATTTTTGGATCGTTCATCCATTCACAAAGCCACCCTTACTGTATACACAGATGGTTTGAAGTCCAACACTGGTGTCGTGTTTGGGGTGGTTTTCCTAAATTTTAAGAAGGGAGGAAGTATATCTCTTGATTTCTTTATTTTTACTGCGGAACTGACAGCTCTTCAGCTGATTTCAACACATGAGGAAGCTTCTTTTACGATTTTTTGTGATTTTCAAAGTGCCTTTTTAGCTCTTGAGTCATTTCAATTCATCCTTTGGTCCTCGCCGTTCTTAAGTGGCTTTTCCTTGATACGGAGGTGTTGTATGTTTGCGCAGTTTTGTTGGGTTCCCACTCATGCTGGGTTGGAGGGCAATGAGAAGGCGAATACATTAGATGAAACCGCGTCTTCTCGGCAACCCCTTACTGACTACCCGCTTCGTGCTTCCGATATGACACCTACCTTGTACTCTGAGATTCGAACTTGTTGGGAGAGACATTGAGATGCTATTGCTCACAGTAAATTAAATATTTTTCAGAGGGTTGTACCTAGGTCTCTCCCCTCCATGCCTCGGCTGGCTTCGCAATGGGAACTCACGGCTTACTCATAAGCTCCTGATGTGTGATGGGACTCAGCCGTATTATTATGATATCTTGTTCCCCTTACTGTCCGTCGCTTGCTGGTCGAGTTTCCAAGTCTGGGGGACCTACATTAGAGATATCTCGAAAGGCATAGAGGGGCACAATAGTGCGTACTGCATGTCCTCGATTCTTGGAGGAGCCTACGGCTATCTGACTGATGTTTTTATTTTTCTTGAAGAGGCGGGCCTCCTACCCCTCTATAGGTAATCGATATTTATTTAATTATTCTGTTGTCATTTTAAGTTTTTTATTACTACATGGAAATCTCAGCTTTGATTTAATACACAGAATCTAAATTTTACGCGTCTTGTACCTTGTTGTCCTGCACCATTTGACACTGGCAGTTGCACCGCTAGTTTTTTTTAAAATTATAATTAATAATCAGTCACTCAATATAATCCAACCTTCAGATGACTCTACACTAAATGGCATGGCAAATGGGTTTCTATTATTCAGAATGCCATTTAATACATTGGGTGGTACGAATATATCCACATAATCGCATATTGGCCTTGTGAGTTAAGGAGTTCCAACCGGATGGGGCTGCCTTATGAAAAATGGTTGGAGATTTTGGTTTACAAATGCCACTCAGAGGTAGGCGTGGCTGGACACCGTAGCCCTAAATATCAGAAGTGGGCAGCCTACATCCAGGTATCTTTGCTCCCTATGGGCCAAAAAAAAATTAAGTGTAGATAGATAAATGGACTGCAAATGGATACAAAGAAAGTTGTGAGCATTTCTACAGCTGTCTTCCAGAAGAAATTGAATAAGTAAATGGCCTAAACCATGACGTATTCATAACGAGATTCCTCGACCCACTATATTTCAAAGACCAGAGTAAGACCGATGAAGAGAGATTCACAGTTGAAAAGGTGAGTATATCAAAACTGAAAGTATCATAAAACACATACGGTACTTTAGACAGATGGACACAAATAATGGTATGAGTGAGCAAATAGACAGACTACGTGCCCGTCTTGATAGATGAGTACTAAAGAACACTGGACATAATTACCCATAATGATATATGAATTTATTAAAGTAATAATGCAACCATGAATGTTTTTTAACTACCATAATATATCCAGAGCAGTCATTATACCATTTTCTGCAAGACTTCTGTTCCACTTAATCACTGTAGGGAGAACCAGGTCAAACTGCTGATATATAGTCTTAACCCCTACACTGCGGGTCGTCACTTTCGTGACGGTCAGGTGCAATGGATTATACCGCAGGGCATCACTTGAGTGACTCTGTGTTATTTTTAATTCCCCCGGGCTTTCAGGTGGTGACTTGTATCATCTATCAGCACTGCCAATGTCCAACAATAGTCAGAGCTGCTATTGTCATCAGTACTCCCATCTATTGTTGACAATTTACCCATTTTCCCCGATTCTAGACTCCCCTCCCTACATCCCCCCTATCACCCTCTGGTGTCGTCTGCTCAGCCGCTCTGCGCTAAGTAAATCTTCCCCAGATTTTTCCACTGATTTCATCCATTGAAATGAGCCCTATGCCC
>JAGKTI010007051.1:0-12458 GCA_018397915.1 Birgus latro
GAGAGAGAGAGAGAGAGAGAGAGAGAGAGAGAGAGAGAGAGAGAGAGCGGTGGCCCTGTGGTATTGATTCCAAGAGGCACCACCACGTCTAAGGCTGTCTGGCCCCTCGCTCTGCCCACGCTACCACACTCCTACTACACCTGTTATAGCTACCACACTACCATAGCTACCACACTCCTACTACATCCACCACAGCCACCACACTTCTACCACAACCACCACAGCTAGGCTACCACACTACCGCCACAACTACAACACATTGCATCTGTAACACTCCTACCACACCACACTTATCACATTTTCCCCATATTGCTACTTCACTTATCACATCCTTGCCACACCTACCACATTTACCATACTACTACCACACATCACATTTACCGCATCCCCATCACAACTACCACAGCTACTACATGACACGCTAACAACATACCTGCTACACCTTCCACATCCCCGCCACACCTGTCACATTCACCACACTCTTACTACAACTACCGCAGCTACTACACGACACGCTAACAACTTACCTGCTACACCTGCCACATCTCCGCCGCACTTGTTACATTTACCACACTCTTACCAAAACTACCACACCCCTGACACACCTGAAACTTTCCTATGACGTCTACCACAGTCCCACTCCACTCCCACCACAGTTACCTCACTCCTGCCGAATATACAGTATTAGGCTCAGCCAAATTCTTTCCACAGCTGCAGCGTCTCACCACAGTGCTACCAACGCTACCACCTTCCTACCACAACCAACACACTCCAGGTACAACAACCACATACCTATCACAGCAACCACATATCTACCATAGTACTATCACCACATTTTTGCCACAACCAGCACATTCCAAACATAAGCACCACTCTCTGACCAAAACCAAAACATTCCCACCACATTCCACTACAGCCATCACATTTGTACCAAAAGTACTATGTTCCCACCACAACCACCACATTCCTACCACAGCTACCCCGTTCTTTCCACACAACTCCCACATTTAAACTACCCCTATCCTACCATAACTACCACATTCCTACCATAACCAACATATTCCTATTATTGTTACAACATGCCTACCACAACCAGCACATTCGTACCACATAACAGCCACAACCAGCACATACCTGCCACAAATCCCATACCTACCATCATTACATCCTTACAACAGCTACCACATTGCTACCTCAACCATCACATTACTACCAGTACCTGCACACTCCTAACACAACTACCACATTCCTACCACACACCTATGCTTCCATACTTCTGCCGTATTTTCCAAACTGCATTTAGAGTAGCTACTATTCCTACCACAACCACCACACTGCCACCACACAATCACCATACCTTTACCATTTTTTTCAGAGAGCCACAGTGTTGCCTGAAGTACCATAACTACTACAAATTCCTTACTCCTATCCCACTGCCATCGCAAACGCCACATTCCTCTGCCACTCTCCTACCACAGCCACAGTGTTCTTACCACAGAGCTAACTGTTCCTACGCGTGATACCAATGTTTTGCTCCCACCATGTTTGCAGTGAAATCGCACCCACCACCCACCCACCACCAACACCACCACCACCACCAACACCACCACCAACACCACCACAAACACCATCACCAATTTGCTCAGCGCCACCCACGAGGGAATGCAGTTATGTCTCTCACATGTCGCAGAACCAAATCAATAACATTCCAGCTAGAACTACCACAACTACTTACCACTGCTATCTACCACAACTACCACACTGCTACCATAACCACCGAACGCCATTATTTGCACCACATTTACCACAACTGCTTACAACACCTTCTTACCAAGAGCGACCTCCACTACCACAGTTACTATAGATCCCTGTCGTATTACTGTAAGACCCCTACCACGACTACCACACTGATATTACTACCATCACAATAACCTACCACCCGTTAAAACCCTGCTGCACTCCGCTACCATTCCTACCACGATCACCATCATTATCATCTCCACCATCATCACTTCCGCCAACTTCATCACCCCCAGAACGGTCATCTTCACTTTCACGACGGTTATCATCATCACGATAATCATCATCGTCATCATCCCTTAATCGCCTCCCTAACTATCACCACCTCCAGGATCACCATCATTATCACCACCACCACCATCACCACCATAACAAGGAATTGCTACCACCATAATCACAGCCGTGGTAGCAACGGCACCATTATTCTGCATTCCATCATATTTATAGCTACTCTTACCACGCCACTACCGAGATTCCACCACAATTACCACCACCACTACCTCCATACCACCACAAATATTACCACCACTAGCATCTTACCACAACTACAACCACCACTACCTCCATACCACCACAACTATTACCACCACTAGCATCTTACCACAGCTACCACCACCACTACCTTCTTACCACCACAACTATTACCACCACTAGCATCTTACCACAACTACCACCACCACCTCCTTACCACCACCACTACTTCGTTAACACTGCGACCTCCACCACTATCACCTTACCATTACAAGTACAGCTACAACCAGCAGCATCACCACCATCCCCCATACCACCACAGCTATAGCCTATTTGATCCGATCAGAGAAGAGACGTGCCTTAAGCTTTTGTAAGCTGGCAGCTGATTGGCTGTCCGAATGCATTCAGTATTAACGACGCATTATAAATTATTTTTATCATATGGGTTTCAGTAACTGTTTGACTATAAGATTGCCCAAATAAAATATTATACATAGTTATTTGCATTGATTAATTTAAAAACGGGGAGTTACTAAGCTTAACAGAGGGCCGAGATAGATATGTGTGACATTTTGAATTCACGGAAGAAATCAGAACACGTCCAAGTAAAATTTTACAAGTTCCTTGATTTCTTCCCCCATGTTCAGGGAAAATAAGGTAAATTATGTCATTACAGCAATAGTTTGTAATATATAACTTAGTGAAACATCAGAATTACAATGAAATTTGACAGGTAAACACGGATGAAGTAGATTTGTCACCACCGCTTTTCAATATCCCTCAGCCCATACTTTGTCACAGCTCTATCATAACTTGTAACTAGATATTCGAAACTAAAAAGAGAGAAAACTTGCTGATAATGTAAAAGCAGAAAACATAATGCAAACTGATGCAACAATAAAAGTCTCAAATAAATTTATTTCGTCTGCTTAGTCAAGTGGGACATTCCATGAACAGCCTCAGCCCCCCACCCCTCTGCCCCTCAGTCTATTCTATCATTCATCAAAATTCAGGGATTATACCATATTTTATTGGAATTCCGTTGTTTCTCTAGGTTATATTTTACAAACTATCGCAGTACTGACATAATTTACCTTAATTTGCTTGAATATGGAAGAAGAGAATCAAGATACTTGTAAAACTTTACCTGGAGGTATTTTGATTTGTTCCGGGAATTTAAAATGTCACACGTATCTACCTCGTTCATCTGATAAACTTAGTAAGGCCCAGTTTTTAATTTCATCTATGCAAACAACTATGTGTGATAAACTTAATTTGGCCCCGTTTTTAAATAAATCTATGCAAATAACTAAGTATAATATTTGATTTGGGCAATTTTATCGTCAAGCGTTTATTGAAACCCATATAAAAAAAATAAAAATGCGTCGTTAATGATGAATGTACTCAGACAACCAATCAGCTGCCAACTTTCGAAAGCTTAATGCTCCTCTCTTCTCAGGTCAGATCAAATAGGGTATACCACCACGCCTCCTTACCACCACCACCACCACCACATTTCGCCATAACTTACCACTGTTACCTGAGCAGCACCTCAACTACCACCACTACCTCCTCCTCATCACCACATCTATTGGCATAACTTTGATATGGCTGCAAATGCCACGAACTTTACCACGATACCTTCATACTTACCACCAGCCCTCATCTTATTACCACAATTACCATCACAGCCTCACCCTACTACCACGATTGCCACCACAACTACTTCCACCATTCATCACCATATCATCACTGTTATCACTACCACGTACCACCGTCACCTCACTAGCACAGATACCACAGCCATCATCACCAGTCACTCCTACTACAACCACTACTAACCATAACCGTCTCCACCAACCACAACAATCACACCTACTCTTAACTACAGCCATCGCCACCATCTACAGCTATGGCAGTCATTACCAACCACAGCCACCACTATTACCACAACAACCACAATCATCACTACCATCCACAGCCATCCAAAATCGCACATCCATAACCACCGACCACAATTCTAGTCAGTAGCAACATATCCACAGTTTCTCTTGTTGCCACATCACCACCATCACCACCATCATAAGAACAACAACAGCAAGAAAAAAAAACAATAAAAATAACTACATTAAATGACGCGTTATGTCACAGTACTTTGCCTCACTGCACACCTTGCACCCTGCAGCCGTACAAGCAGCCTGACGCACAAGGTGACACAGGCCACAGCAGGAGTATGTCACAGGAGTATTTATTGATTAGGAGGTGAGGTCACACGTTACCTGTCACATAAATCTGCCGCTCCTCAGGTGAACGCTTGCAGGAAGGACCCACTCAAGGAGGAGGAGGCCAAGATTTTTGCCTATCGACTACACGGGGATCTTTACGGCAGACAGTATTTACTAAGGTCTAATCCTCCTCTAGAACACGACCTGCAATAGTCGGTGTTACATCCAGCTCCCTACTTGTACGGCTAGGTGAACAAAGACATAGGGAAAAAAGAGTACCAGTTTGAACGGTCCCAAATGGAAATTGGGTTCTTCCAGTTGTGAGTTTGACATGCTAACCAGTACACCACCAGCTCTCCCTGACTCAAGCGCTGGTACAAATGTTCTGAAGGCCAGACATTGAAATGTGTGAACCGAGGCAGCCACAGATAAGGTACTGTAGATACGACTTTTCAGGGAAAGAGTCGTGGTTTGAACCTCACTGGAAGGTCTGTGGGATCACTCAGCCAAAATGATGGTTGCAGTCTATTTGGTTCACGTCAAGATCAAGGACAACACTCATGCATATGGTTTACTGAATTGCAAACTGGTCCCAGTAACACTTTCCTCTTGAGTTGGCCTCATCCACCTTCAGTGTGTTGTACGAAATTCGGGTTTTAACTAATGTCGGCTGACTGACAAGTTGAATTCTGACCGATGATGTGCATTTTTCCTCTGACTTATAGCACACACAATCTCAGTGTCTTTTAGTACTGTGATAATTAAGAAAAACAACCTGTATGCATAAAAGTATCCTCAACTAAACATCCTAAAATCTTGGCCTAGTTATTTCCATCTACGATCTTATTCTACAGTAATTCTCAAGGGAGATTTCATAGTACTTTTTCCTTGGAAATTAATTTTGCAAATTACACCTTCGTGTCCACTGTTTTATTACGGATGCATAAAAGTTCGATATAAAAAAGGCTCGAGTAACATAAACTAGAGAATTAAGGTATAGCACGGAAAACAATCGCTGTGGAAGAATTGCAACGAAATTTAAATCAATGTGAATGCCACTCTATATCCCACTCTTAAACATGAGGCAACACAGTGCATCTATAATTACTTATATCGGTCATCTCCCTTTTCCAAGTAGCCTTGTCTCTTGTTTTTCTTTTGCGTTCCTCCTTTGTCTGTCAGGTATTATTTCCACCACAAATTAATTTGCTTTTCGTCTGTACTCACTTCCCCTGTCGTCTTCTCCTCTCTTTCAGTACTCTATCTCTGCCTTTCACCATCCAACCCATTCCTTATTTGTTCCGTCTCTCCCTGCCTTACCGTTCTTCCTACCATTAACTCTTTTAATACGGAGGCGTCGTTTCTTTCTTTTCCCTTTTTTTCTTTACTCTCGCTATCTGCAGACAACAATATAGTTTAGGAGAGACTTTCCGAACTGCAGGAGGTCCAGTGTTGCCTTCAGTGATCCCTTCTTTTTTAGAGTGTACTCTTCTGGTCAATAAAATCGTCTAGTAGGAGCAAGACTAGACTACAGACGTCACTGTACTGGTCTCACTCTGTCATCTCCCTTTAACTTTTGGTTCTCCACTCCCCCCGTATTAACTCTGCTTTTACTGGCCGGGCCCACCCTTCTTTCTAGTTACCTTCTCTCTTGGATAAAATCACCCAGCGGGAACCTGAGAAAATAACCTGGACTCTCCATGCTCCTCTTCCACACCTACTTATTTCTCTACCATCCCACGCCCTTTCCCTGCCACATTCACTCACATTCCCTGCCTTTCCATTTCCCTCCCCTGCCACATTTATTTCCCTTCCCTACCATCTCCTCCCTTCTCACACAACACCATGCCTCCTACATTTGCCACCCCACTACAACTTTCACTGCCACCTCTACTTCCTCCTCCGCTCCCCTATGCTCTCCCTTGTCACATCTACTTACCTTTTGCTCCCTCCACTCCCCCTCCCCTCCCCTTGGCAGGCAGACCCAGACAAACAGTAGTACCCGACCAAGGCCAGACAAATAAAAAACTATTCCTATCATTATCCCCACACCCACACCCACACCCACACCTTCACCCACTACACCTACCACTACCCGCACACCTACACACTCACCCACACCCACACCTTCACCCACAATTCCTTCCATTACCCCTGCATACCATTTCTCCCATCACTACACCCTCGCCCCCAAGACCTACCATTACCCACACACCCACACCATCACCCACAATGCCTCTCTGCGCCACCAACCCCATCTGGATCACCACTTTCAGTCAACACTAGTATTTCCCAACAATACTCGACATTTTCCGGCACTGTATGTCATCAACACTAAAATTTTCTAGCAATGTATTCACCAACACTTGACATTTTCGACAGCTTCTTCACCAGCAACAACACTTTCTGCACATTGTCCTACAAACACTATCGTCCTCCAAGATTTATTTTATCGACATTAATATTTTCCAACATTTTCCCAACTAAATTCTCCCAGGAACTTTTTCAACAGAAATATTTTCAAACAGATATTCGTTGACATTTCCGTTTCCCAGTAACTTTTCACAGCCGCTCACATTTTCAAAAAAATTCACTGACTATAATTTTCCGTTTTTTTTTTTTTACCAGCACTGACATTTTCCAACGAATTTTGCCAAACCCTCCCAAGGACCGGCTTAGAAACACCTATTTCGTTGACTGGCTGACTTTTAGCTCCTGGGGTTGAAAGGTATTGAAGAATCAAGCAAAGCGGGATCGAAATCTCATCTAATAAAGAAGTCTATGAAGACAGTATAATTGCAGTGGTATCAAGAGTTCCTGGAATGGCTTATGAATTAAAGACTGATAATTGAACACTATTTAAAAAGTCTGCTAAATATGCTGACGTTGTTTTGTTTTTATTCTAACTACCCTGAGACATTTTCTTGTACAAGCTCGATTTTTTTTTTTTTTTTTTGCTGAAAGGATTAGTTGAAACTATCATTAACCTCTTCAGTACGATGCATATTTCCTAAACTAAACTCTTCTCGAGACAGCAAGAACCAACCAGTATAAGAAGTTATTTTGGTGAACGAGTTATTGGTAAAAATATATGCAGCCCTACAGCATTATCTCCTCTAGATCATTGATGAAACAGCTGGCGATAGATAGAATGTTCTAACTATCTATTATTAAAATATAATACTGAATTAAATTCTTCCTGATCATGTCTTGTTAATCTGAAGAATACTTTTAGTTCTTTGAGGCATTCTTCAAGTGATTAGCATCTTGATCATGGTTATCATTTTCTCTATCTTTCATTGAACTCACCCAGATTGTCAGTGTGTCTTGAAAATGAAGGAGGATGAAATTTACGCCTATGAAGCCCATAATATTTTTTCTGAGTACCAGCCTTCCCCTAGAACACGACTGGCGACAGTAGATGTTGCAATCAGGTGGATAATGCATGCTGCTGGATGAAGAGGAACAAGGGGGAAACAAACAGTCTGACCGGTCAGAGAATCGAACTTGGGTTCTTTCAGTTGCGAGGTAGATGGGTAAACCAGTGCACCAGAGACGATGCCTGTGTCTTGTTCTGTGAGGAACAAAAACAGAGGCGCCTGGATCTGGGAAGGCGATTCAACCAAGAGTGTTGAAATAACTTACTAAAGGATGCGTTCTTTATTTCTAAATATGGAGCTCAGTGAAAAATATACGTTTTTTAGATGAACCTGGCCTTTGAAACACAGGTACTTTAGTCTGCCATTTTGAAATGCTCAGTATACCTCTTGGCAAACCTCTTGTAATATGGTACCCAGACGCCGTGTTGGTTGATCCGTCCCTCTGACTCCTAGGGTGTGTTGAACATTGAGAGACAAATGTAGTATGGCATAATTGTGACCTTTGGAAGGGAGAGTCTGTGGTGCACAGGTTGGCACGTCTAGCTGCTTAATGGAAGATTCAAGCTCAGTTTTCAAGTCAGGCAGACTCTTAGGTAAAGTTTGTTTCCCCCGTGCTCCTGTTCATCCGGCATTACAACTGAGGGAACTGTATGAAACATCGACTATTGGGATCGTATTCTAGGGGAAGATCAGGACACAGCAAAAGTTGATTGTCTGCCTTAATCCCTTCAGGCCGATGACATCTTATTTGTAATTAAGTCTTGTTTTTTCCATACGATTTTATTCATTTGAGGAAAGTCTTTCGGCACTGAAGAAGTTACTGGCGTCTTTTTCTGTCTCAGTCAGTTCGAAAAGTCTGTTCTAAACCTAACGAAATTGTTTGGAGTTAGCAAAAATTAAATATAAATGACATCATCACACTGAAGGTGTGAATGACTCGTGCAGCCCCTGGCCATTAATCTTAACATTCTTCTTCCCACATGCAGTCGGATTATGTGCCACTGAACTTCCAAGGAACTGTATTATAATTCTCTATGCTGTAAACTTGGCCTCATATTTTTCTTTCATCTATTTTTGGTCAGACATTATGGTGAGAAGATTCACCTGTTCCTATTTTATGGTTCATTCGAAATTTTTGTCTGTCTATCCCTTTCGCAATGGTGATGTATTTTTATGCTAATCTTGCTAGGAACACACAATGTTGTTCAGCTTAGGGCAGACTTCTAATAGTAAAACGGTTAATGAAAGTTGTATCTAACCCTTCCATTCCGAAATGTTTCTCTTAAGGTAATTTAAATCATCCACTACACTATGAATATATTATGTAGCAAGTCATCAGATTGAAGAGATTAATATAGGTCTGTTACTATCCTCTTCACCACGAGGGCGTCATTTAGATAAAACTGTCTGATGGGTAGCAAGAATAAAAGTGGCGTCGCTGTAATGAAAGGACTAAGTTAAATAAAATCGTCATTAGGTAACTAGTACACAGGAAAAGGAGCAATTGTACAGAAGAGCTTAATGATAATCCTCTCAGCCCGAGGACGTCTCATACATATTGTTCTTTCTGCTTCGTAACGATTACATTCAGCTTCGGAGAAATGTTTGGAACTGGAGGTGTTGGTTATATTCTTCATTAACCTCTTCTCTACCTGCGGGCTCTCCAGAGATGAATAAAATTGTCTAAGAACAGCAACAGTGAAACGGATTCAAGGAGATAAAATTTCACGACAGAACAGACACAAAATACGTCTTAATCGTTTCAGTCCGATGAGGTATTTTCAATAAATTTTTGGTATTTCCAACCAGGTATAGTTAGCTTCAGAGAAACTTTCGGAACTAGGTAAATTTGAATCAGCTCTCATTTACTCGCTCACCACAAGGCGTCTCCCCCAGATGAATAAATCGTCTGGAAATAGCAAGAATGAAAAAGATATACATGATCGAACTGAGGAGATAAAAAGGTAATCCGGCTCCGTCAGTCTCGCCAAGTGAAGTTTTTGCGCTGAAGGCAATTAACCCTCTCGTGGCAGCGTCTTTACTCATATTTTATTCCAGGTGATTGTATTCAACTGTGAGTGAGTCCTGGGAGCCTGAGAGTATTAGTATCCTCATTGTAACTCCTCTCATGGTCCTCACAAACTTAGTATTCTCTTCCACTTACTACAAGACAGGATGCGAAACTAAGAGCGAATTATGGGAGCCTGAAATGGGATTATGAATATCATCTCCATAAAACCTCGCATGATCGGGACAACTCTAATTATGTTTGTAGCTAAAGCCAGATATTTTATTCGGGTGAGAGTGAGTTAAGGAGAGTGAGGTTTTCCGGAGATTAATAGTCTGACGATAAAAGGCAAATGGAAACTACGTCATGGGTTTCTTGGGATTGAGGGGACTACCGTGGACGGACTCTAAAGACGTAGACTTCCGGACGCCAGGTGCATGTAGTCCATTCCTGAAACAGTCCATAGTTACATCAGACAAGGAAAAAAGTGGTGACGTCAGCAATTGAGGCCTTAATTGCGCACGGTGTAAAAACTCCACATGACGCGACGGACTGAGCTGCCTTGCCTCATTATCTTCTTCAGTACGAGAACGCCATTGTAGCCCTTTCCATCCAAGGACAAATTCATTTGATTCTTGCTGGTACCGGACGATTTTATTTAGTTTAGGGGAGACTATTCGAACTGGAGGGACTCGATATAGCCTTCATTGACTCATTCGGCACTGGAGGTCTTTCCAAAATTGAGTAAAATCATCTGTAAGTAGCAGCATATGATAAAATAAACACGTCATCGGACTGAAGGGGTTAATATTTCTTTCTTCCCCTAGTCCATAAGAAGATAAGGAAATCAGATACGAGGCAGCTCCAGTCTAAGGGTGTGAGTGCGTGAGTCATGGCATCAGATTAAGGGAAATGTGGCTGTTACCGCTCGTGTAGTGAGTAAATTGTTTTTTTTTGGGGGGGGGGGGTTAGGAGAGTTACGTCTGTTTTCTGTGTGTCTTGTCTTTCCGTCCGTTAGGCTCTTAGCGTTTGAAACATAACCCCTTCAGTCCTGTGACGTACATTTATTTTACTCTTCCTGAATCCAGATTATCTTATTAAGTTTGGGAGGGACTTTGCAACCTAGAACGGTAAGATATAGCCTAGAGTAATACCTGCACTGTTACGTATCCTTCCTGAGTTGTATTAAAGAGTATGGAGATTGCCAGAAAAATCAGGAAAAAAAATCGTCACGGGAGTTGTTAACTAGGACACTGTTATTAAAATATTTTTGGATCATATCCATGTTGAGTTCGAATACAGAGGTCATGGGTCGAAGGTCAAGGTCAGTGGAGTACTTAAAATCTACCTCGCGCGGGCGACTGTTTCCCAGCTCGACCGTACTCAGTATTGGAGAGGGACGTTAGCAAGTGGTAACACTGACATAACAGGGCGGTTCACCTGCATGGTAACACAAATTTTCTCCAACTAAATCCCTGTCTCCCGAAAGAAGGATGGTGGACTGCAGCTGATAGACAACATAAGCCTGCAGTCCACAGAGTTCGTGCTTCACATGAGCCAGGGGCAACAACAACATCATCAACAACAGCAACAACTACGACGACGACGACGACGACATATCATTAGCTCTATTAGTTCACGATACTAGCAGCGATACCGTTCAGATGTTACTGTTTTTAGCTGTCCTGAATGTTATTTAGATGTTGTTAGTTGTAGTTACTTATCTGTGTATGTACCGGATTTTTATTTATTTATTTATTTTTTTGGTGGGGGCAAGATTATCATAATTTTGAAAGTTCTTGGTTGTCCATTTATTTGTCACTAGAAGAGAAAGAGAGAGAGAGAGAGAGAGAGAGAGAGAGAGAGAGAGAGAGAGAGAATGTTATACTTCCCCTAGCCATATCTTTCCATCTGCCATCATCACCCTCTCCCTCCCCGCAGCGACTTACGTTATTTATTTCAAACCCCTTTTCTTCCTCCCCCAATCACTCAATCCCCACGGTCCTCTTCTCATACCACCCCACCCCTTCCTTCCTCATCCCTATCCCACCCTATCCATCCTCCGTTCCTTACAACCCATCCTTCCTTATTATCTCAACAGTCTTATCACTGTTACCCCCATTTTTTTTTTCCTTACAATCCCCATTCACAGTTAGATCTTCCTCAGTTCTTCATCTAGCTGCCAGACTTCTTTTCTAAGCTGGGGAACATCGTTTGGCGGTAGCAAGGAAAAAATATCTAGGCCTTCACTATACACAAGGGATTAGTAGAAATTCAGAAGGAGGGACAAGAGAATGGAAGGACAAACAGACAGATAAAAGATTCGACAGAAGATCAAAAGTCGGATGTACCAAAATATCAAAATGGACAGAAAAAGAATGAAGGGACTAACTAAAGGGGGGACGGGATGACGGGCAATAGGACAAGCAGACGATGAGACTGACGGGCAAATCAAACGGACTTAGAGACGGGCAAGAGGACAGAAAAGGGACTAACACACAAACACATGGACAGAAACACGGATGGAGAGGTAAAGCCAAACACTCATATCAACCGACGAGAGAATTAAAAAAT
>JAGKTI010007051.1:27478-38339 GCA_018397915.1 Birgus latro
CTCCGGCCTCCTTCTTTCACCTGCTTCCTCTCACCTGTCTCCCTCTCACCTGCCCCTCCCCCTCTCTTTCCTGGCTCCCTTTTTTTCCCTTCTCCGGCCTCCCACTCTCACCTGTCTTCCTCTCACCTGCCTCTCTCTCTTCCCTGCCTCCCTTTTTCCTTCTCCGGCCTCCCTCTCTTTCCTGCCTGCCCTTTTTTTTCCCTCTCTGTCCTCCCTCTCTCACCTGTCTTCCACTCACCTACCACACTTCCACCTGTCTTTCACCTACCTCTTCTTCCTGCTTACCTACCTCTTCTTGCTCCTTACCTTCCACTTTTCCCTCTCGCTTTCCTTCCCGCCCCCCTTCTCATTTACCTCCATCTTTTTTCTTTTCCTATTTGCAACTTTTTCTCTTCCTCCCCCTTATCTTCTTTCCCTATTTCCCTGTCCGCCTTCCCATCTCTTCCTCACCTGGTTTACCTGAATTAACAACCCTAACATGGGGAGCAAGGATTGTGTGTCGGAGTAGGGTAACACAGTGACTAAGAAATGACACCCCTCTGTTGCTTTTATTATTATTATTATTATTATTATTATTATTATTATTATTATTATTATTATTATTATTATTATTACTACTACTACTACTACTACTACTACTACTACTACTACTACTACTACTACTACTACTTTTTTTGTTATTATTATTATTATTATTATTATTATTGTTGTTTTTAACCATAACACAGAGCGACAGAATTACGTGTCCTACTAATGCAACACAGAATTACCAGGTTTTCGTCAACCCATTAATGGTTATTTATTATTATTATTATTTTTATTACTATTGTTATCATTATTGTTATTCCCCTCTAAGGTTTATGCGATGAGTGTGTTAGGAGCTGTGATCTGTTTTCGCTTCGTGCCTTGATAGTTCTCCTACTTTTGTTTCATTTTTTCCCGTTTGTAGATCCACCCTACCGGCACACGAAGTATAGCAGTAGGACTTGAGTTATACGACGGAGGCGACGACGACGACGATGATGATGATGATAACGATTAATTTTCAGTTTTGGGCTTTGCACTTATATGTTTGGGTAAATCAGCGTTACAGGAGGTTAGGTTAGATTAGGTTAATTTGGCTGGTGTCCGGGGGGTTAAGTTATGCCGGGTTACGTTCGGTTGCAGTTGATTAAGTATGGTTGGGTCAGGTTTGATCGGTTTGATGGGTTTAGTTGTGTCGGGGTAAGTTAGGTTTGTCTAGATTAGGTTTGGAGGCGTTGGGTACTTCATGGCACTGGGTTAGGTGGCTTTGGGATAGTTTTATTTGTGTTAGTTAGGGTTGGTTGGGTTAAGTTTAGATGGGGTTGGGATACTCTTCTAGGCATTGAGTTAGGCTTCTTTTTTTCCCCTTGGCACTGGGTTGGTGGCGCTGGCTTAGGTTTGATGAGATAGATGTTATTTGTTGGGTTAGGCTTGGTTAGTTAATTTGGACGAGGCTGCGATAGCTTATATAGTGAATGTTTTCCTCTGGTTAAGTTGGGAATGTGTACAGAAGCGACAGAAGCGAAGTTCACTGGAGTGCGTGGAGAGAAAGACAAACAGCCGTATGGTTATAATAGATCGCACAGAGGAAGGTGAGCCTCCAATTTTTTAGGATAATTTCTTGAGCAAATGGTGAAGATAAAATGTATGTGGCCACTCCGTATCGTTGCTGACTGCGCTCCGTACTTTAAGATGCAGGCTGAGCACATCTATCTAATACCATACGCGTTCCATTAATGGCCGTCAAGTATTAGGGTCTTGCCTTCCCTTTTGGGATATTAGGTTGAAGCATACCGCCGTAGAAACAAGATGGTAGAATAAAGTGAGGAAGTACTCGTACACGTGAGAAGGGGACTTGAATTGGCAGGAGGGAGTGGAAATGAGTGGCGCTGAAGATCTTGGAGGTATAGAAGATAAAAATGGAAGAGTGCTGTACATGAGAGAGGGCGGCTTGGATTGGCTGAAAAGGAGTGGCAGAGAAGAACAGTGGGCGCAGTGAATAAAGTGGAGTACATGAGGGAGGGCGCCTTGGACTGGCGGGAGGGAGGGGAGTGGTGATGGAGATGTTTGGAGGCATTTGTGTCTCCGCCACCCTGGGATAAACCAAAGTGTAATGTCAAAAAAACAAGAAAAAGTAAACAATAAGGTACAGTAAATGAACCCCTTTACTGGAAGAGGTCATCCCAAATTTGGATCAAATCGTCTCAAAAAAAAAAAAAAAATCTGCCGTAAGTTGTATGAAATTGTTCGGGTGCGTAGAGGAAGACCGAGGATCAGGAGGGGAAAATGGAGCGGATAGGTGGGAAAAGGATGGCAAGGGCTAAAGAGACTTGTTGGTATTGATGTAAGAGACTTGGTACTGATGTGGGAAAGTGAGGAGAAAAAGACCTAGGATGAAACGGAGAACGGGGTGGTTACATGGGGACTTGAAGAGGCGGGAGAGATTTGTTGGTATACTTTCGTAGGAATGGGAAGGGAGAGTGAGATGAGATGACCGAGAACGACAGGAAAGAAGATGGCACGGAAAAGTGTTTGAGGTGTGAGAACACAGGTGCATTTAGTAAGGTGGTTGATGGTGAGTGACAGGGGCATCTTCTAAATAAAAGGTAGTAGAGCACAGTACCAACACTGGGCTATTTCGGAGATCATTAAGGCCACGGCGGATCTGCGTACATAGTTCGAAAACTTATGAAAAATTAATACGGTAGTGTTACTTAAGTTGCTTCTCTCACATTTCGCCACTATATTCGTATTGCTGAAAAAAAAGAAAGAAAGACAAAAGGTTCCAAATTTAGCACCGAGACGGGGGTTACCTTGGAAATTATTAATGCTGTACTAAAGCGAACCTACGCGCATCAGTGGAAAGCTCATACAAAAGTAGTAGATGTTAAGATTCTCAAAGTTACCATACTGCTGAAAATAGCGAAAATGTGCCAAATTGAACGCTAAACCTGGGTTATCTCAGAATTACAACAGAACTATACACGTGGTTGGCAAGCTTATGGAGATGTAATGGCTGTTAACTAGCTTTCCTCAAAATTATGCATGACATTGCTGAAGAAAAGCCGCCAAGCGCGAACTGACGACCAAAATTGTGTTCTCTAGGAAATTATTAAAGTTACAACGTTCCTGTTAACACCGTGGAAAAAAAAAAAAAATGCTCTTTCGAACACTTTCCATAATTGCAAGTTTGGACACCCCTACACCTTCCACTCTCTATCTTCGCCTCCCCTGTTCTCTCACCATCGTCTCCTCTCTCTTGCTTCCCCATTCTCCCCATCCCCCTCTCCCTCTTCCCGCACCCGTTCCCATCTCTCCCCCATGTGAGGAATCTCCCCGGTGGCTCCTCTCACACGTGGAGCCTCCCCCCCATCCCCACCCTCTTAATCAACTCTGTTTACACTCCCGCCTGGCTACCAACGGGGTGGGAGTCGGGATGAGGGGGAGGGGGATGATTAGCGATTCCGGTAGGCTACTACGGGCAGGTGACGTACCAGTATTACAGACTTTCTGTAACTCTACACTTTGAATCCGGGTGATTATTATTTTTTTTTAATTCTTGCTGGTACCGGACGATTTTATTTAACTTAGGAAAGGCCTCTCGTCTCGAAGAGTGTTAGTTTTGTATCTAACACCTCCAGGTCGAACACTATCTTAAGGTGAATATAATCGTCAGGACGTGGCAGAAATATAGTGAAAAATACATCCCTGGACTCAGTGGGTGAAGTTTCTGATGTTATGCTGGCATGACTAGATGTCCTAACCCTTTCATCCCTGTGACGTATTATTTTATTCTGATTTACTTAAATAAAGAAGGATTTCTGTTGCTGAAGGGGTTACTGAAGGTTCTGTCTACCCCCTACACCTAGAGATTTCTCAACAAAGTGAATGCCTCTGAGAGCAACCAGAAAGACGTCTTCGGGAATTATCCAGTTAATCAATTCCGTACCTTAAATTGTGGATAAGAGTTTTTCTGTTTTCTTCGTCTTCACGCATACACCTGCCATTATTCATTTCACTCAAATTAGCATGAATTACGATGAAGAATAAAAGTGAGGGAATACAACAAGGAACTCTTTCATATTATAGTAATTGCCACAGACTCCTCCGTATCCCAGAAATGTAACTGGCAAGGAAAGGTTCAAGTAAAAGCTTCCACAGACTACGCACGCCACCGTCGACCTACATCCAGGTCCTTGTTTTAATTCGAGGTGCGAAAAGACGGGTAAAGGTCCTCCTCCTGGAGATCTCATGGATGGCCCTGAAAATCGAACCCGGAACCTCTATATTGAGAGCCGAGTTTGCCTCTGATTACACCACCACCACCACCACCTCCACCACCCCTGTCATGGAAACTGGTTAATCCTTCCATCCCATGACGTAGTTTTCATGTAATTCTTGCAATTCCCAGACGATTTTGTATAGCTTAGGAGATACTTTTCGAACTGGAGGTGTAAGAAATGGCCTTCAGTAACCCCTTCAGTATTAGAGATCTTTCCTGAGTTCATTTCGATCGCCTGGAGGCTACAAGAATAAATTACGGAAAGACGTCACAGCACTGTAGGGGCCAGGATTCTAGGTAAACAGCTGTGGTTCCTGGTGACAGTAAGGGCAAGACGTAAGCATTACACAGGGGGCCGAGCACATTCTCTAGTCACTACGATGGCGTATTTTTCTTTTGCACCAGACGGTTTTATTTGACTTAGGAGAGATTTTTCGAACAGGTTGGGTGGCTAGGTACGGCCTTCATAAACCTCCATCGTTACAAGAGATTTCTCGTAAGCTGCATGAAATCGTCTGACGGCAACATAAGGAAAATACCGTACGATGACATTTACAGTAAACCTGAAATTGAGGAGTAAAAAGAAAATGCTATATTTATTACGACTGCATTCATTTCATATAGCTCAGTGTTTATTTTGAATATCTTACCAATATTTTTTGCTATAGAATACACTTGAAATGCCGTCAAAAACTTATAGCCTGCAATAAACTCGAGATTTAAAATGTATGCACGAAACCCATTTCAGAACGTGGAGCATATTGGCTTTTGGCTAGATTTTACCCCAGCTACATTTTTTTAATAGAAATGTTCAGTCTCGTTCATAAAATATTGAATGACTGCTGCAAGTCTGAAAATGAAATCGCGGGCATATATAATTATAAATGTTTGGGTGTTAATAATGAATTTCATTTAGTTTTTGTCTTAGCTGCAACATATTACATAACATTTTTGGGCCTCGTTAATAAAAACTGTAATGATTGTGTCAAGCCTGAGAATTAGAAGAATTCAGTTGTCAGTATAATTATAAATGACTAACATTTATACTGTCCTTTATTTTTTGTACTGTTTGTAGCATTTATTATCTTTTTTTTTTTACAGAAATGTTCAGAGTTTCCAATATTATCATTTATTTCTCATAGAAATGGTCAGAGTTTCCTCTATAGAAAATTTACTATAGTTCGTTCACCTTAAGTTGGGCCAGATTCTCGTCCTTCTATTGCATATTTCACCTAGCGTAGTGGCAGGGAAAAAGACAATACTCTGGCTCTACTTCCTGTCCATAACACATCTTCGCAACTAGGGTCATTTTCTAGGATTAATCTATTCATTCAACTCAGCATTCGAGATGGAGAGATGGGAATTTTAGGGCAAGTTGGAGTAGAAAGAGCATAGTACGTCTTCCTTGAATCTACGAAATAACCCTTTCCATTCCTGTGTTTCTTTTACTTCATATTTTTCGTCTTCCGTGTATTCTGAGATCCTGCATTACTTCTTCTGCCTCTTGATGTATCTCTCCAACCTCACATGTATTGCTAGTCCATGTTATGCTTCTCTCTACTGGCATATATGTATCGCTGTCCTCTTACCTGCATCCCATCGACTTGTTAGAAATCTCTGCTTTCCTGCATATTTCTTCACCCTGTTGTTTATTCTTCCACCCTGTTTATCCTTCCACACTAATATATCCATGTATGTGGGGAAGGGATGTGGGTGATTGAGCGGATGCATGGTGTTGCTAGTGGTGAGGAAAATGCTCGCACCACCCTCCTGTCTATTCTGCGGCAGTGTTATGTATCCCTGCTATATATCTCGCCGTTCTCATTTGTATTTTTCGACGTTGTTATGTATCTCTCCATTCTCGTATGTATTCATGTGGGGTGTGGAGGCATGAATGGATTCGTAGTGTTTCGAGTGTTGGGATAATATATACCCGTCAGCTAAGCAAATCGTCCTTGTTCTGTATCCTACCACTCATGTATCCTTCCAGCCTCGTACATATCCGTGAGGGGTGTGGGATAGTGAGCGGATGCGTGGTGTTCCTAGTGCTGGTAAAATGTAGTGGATGCAGCCAGGCATGTCGGGGGGCACCACTGGCTGGCCAAGACAAAAACACCCGAGAGCCACTCCAGCCCACTTCCGCTCCCTCGGGCTCCACTCCACCATCACCGCCACAGCCACTGTCCTGTCTGTCTGTCCTCCTGTCTCGTTCTTAACTCTTGTTGTACTGTCTCTCATTCTGTCAAAATTCTCCTGTTTCTCGTTGCGTTTAAATTCTCCTCTCAATCTTTCAGTCTCTCCTCATGTCTCCTTCTGTCTAATTGCTCCCGTCCATCACCACCAACGCCCGGTGCTGTCTTGTCCTGTCCTTCGCTCCCCTCCATCACCAGTCATCACCCTGTCCTGCTTCGTTCTTTCTTATCTCGTCTTGTCCTGCTTCTGCCTGCCTTATCCCCTCTCTCCTCTTTTCTCGTTCTCCTTGTCGTTCTGTTTCTCCTTCCATTCTGTGGCTCCCTTGTCTTCTGTCTCGTCCTCTTAATCTTCTTGTTTCATCCTGCCTCTTTCGTCTGGGCACACCTCCACCACCACCACTTATATCCTGTTTCATTCTAATGTCTCTATCCTGTCTAACTTCCTCGTCGGTTCTTTTTCTGCCTTTTCTCCCCACCACTCCCAGCCTTACTTTCTCGTCCATTATCTCAGTCCCTTTCTTTCTTGCCCCGTCCCGTCGTTTCCCGTCCTATCCTGTCTACCCTTCGCTTCCTTTTCTCATCCTGTCCCGAACATCAACCCCAGTTCCGTATCTTTCCGTCCTGTCCCGTCTCACCCCGTCCTGCCTCGTCTCTTCTGGTCCTGCCTCTTCTTTTCCCGTTCTGCCCCATCTCTTTCCGTCCTGACCCGTTTTTTCCCTCCTGCCCCGTTTTTTCCCTCCTTTCCCATTTTTTTTCGTCCTTTTCCCGCCTCTTTCCGTCCTGTAACGCCACTTTCCGTCCTGCCCCGTTTGTTTCCATCCTGCTCCGTTTCTTTCCGTCATGTCTCTTCTCTTTCCGCCCCCCCTCTCCTGCCTTTTTCCGTCCTGCCTGTTTATTTCTGTCTTGTCCCGCCTATTTCTGTCCTGCCTGTTTATTTCTGTCTTGTCCCGCCTATTTCCGTCCTGCCCCGTCTATTTTCGTCCTGCCCCGTCTTTTTTCGTCCTACCCCGTCTCTTTCCGTCCTGCCCCGTCTCGTCTTGTCCCATTCTGTCTCTTTCCGTTCTGCCTTTTCCTCCACCCTTTTCTATTCTATCTCGTTTTCCTTCATTTTCTGTCCTGTTCCGTTCTGCTCTGTTTTGTCCAGTCTCTTGCACTTATTTCCGTTGTGGCTCTGTCTGCTCATCCTTCCAGTCCCATTCATTATTCATTTCCTTCATTTCTATACCTCCGGGGCACCTTCTCATTACATCTCATTCCCTGTCCATCACCTGTTTCCCTCTCATTTCCCACCCATCGCCTCTTTCCCTTTCTCTTCGCCATTTCCCATTCTCTTCCTGCTCTACATCATCCCATCACATCCTGTCCTGCCCAGTATATTTTTTTTTCCCCCTCTTCCACCATCCTGTCCCATTCCGTCCAATGCCGTCCACCACTTTCTAACCGTTCTGCACTTCCTCCTTTTCCCTTATCTCCCTCTGTCCTTTTCCTCATTCTCCTTCCCTTCTACGCTATCCTTTTTCCTATTTTCTTTCTCTACCGCTTTCTCATTCTCATACCTTTCTCCTCCTTTCTATATACCCCATTCACTTCCCAATAATCCTTACCAAATCGATCTCCTCCTTCATGTCACGTAGTTTTTGGTATATTCTTGGTAGCCTATATCAGTGTGATTATATTCAGCTCGGGGACATCTCATAGGGGAGGGAGTAATGGGGTCATATCTAACACCCCTTGCTGGAAACATTTTTGCTAACCCAAGAAAATCACCCGGATATAGCAAGAATTAAAAAAAAAACACAATCGTACTGAAAGGGTTAAGCCATCCCCCTCCACTTTCCATTCAGTCCAGCTGACGCATACTTCCTCCTCCACCCCTCCCCTTCCCCCTTCCCCTCTACTTTTTTCCCCCTTCCATCCACTTTTTCTGTTTCCTCCATGTCCAGTCCCGGGTCCACTTCCTCCCCCACCCCCACCCACTCCGGTCACTAATATTAACCCCTTCACCATCAGGACTTTTTTTTTTTTTTAACGTCGGGCCACCGCCATAGATATCATCCAAATTAAGGAAGACTATTAATTGAGAGAGAGAGAGAGAGAGAGAGAGAGGATCAAAGAAGATTGTATTTAACCGCACCAGTTCAAAGCGTCTTCCTTAAACTGAATAAAATCGTCTTAAGAAGGGAAGAGTATACAGAAAAGATGTCCTTCGCCTGAACAATTTAAGTCTGAACTATTTAAAACTGAACAGGAGACGCGAACAGAAGGAATAGTAGGAATAAGTAAACGGTGGGAGAGGAATGGAGGAAAAAAAATATCAGATGTAGCAGAACAAATATATGAAGACTGATTATTTCCAGTCTGATGACGTCTTGAATGTATCT
Organism: Birgus latro; assembly: GCA_018397915.1. Taxonomy (NCBI): domain Eukaryota; kingdom Metazoa; phylum Arthropoda; class Malacostraca; order Decapoda; family Coenobitidae; genus Birgus; species Birgus latro. The sequence goes on from JAGKTI010007051.1 coordinate 36,358, forward strand.
TGCAACTACCGTCAGGCTAAGTTACTCAGTCTAGTGGATACCTTTTGAACTGGGGGTCATATATACCTTTCATTAGCCACTTCACGACAAGAGATTTCGCCTCTGTTGCATATAATCGTCTGGAAGGAGCAAAAATAAGCTTTGTAAATACAGCCTCGTGATGAAGTGTGAAGAAGTCATTTTTTTTCCTTTTATCCTTGTTATTTCCAATCTATTATATTTACTGAGAAAATTTTCGAGCTAGAAGGATGAGATACAGGATCGCATTCCAAGCCGCTCTGGATATCTCGTAACGCCTCTTCCAAAATGATTAACACTGCACATACACCTCAGTATCCTCTCGTATATTATCAGCGCCAACTATGTCGCTATGAAAATGATATGAATGACACAAAAGAACTCGTTAAGGTGTAATATGGAGAATAAACCATCAAGGAACAGGTGTTATGAGGCCTGCTATACCACCGAGATTACGGCCTCATCATTGTTAAGGTAGGCTACGCTTCTAATTTGAATAAAATCCTTTGGTGTTATTAAGAAAAAACTAAAGAAGGCGTCATCACAGTAAACAGTTGGGCAGCTCTCATTCTGACATTACTAAAGGTCGTGTAATTTACTTTTCCTTCCTTTTTCTTCCAACCTCCAAGTCATTCTGTTCAGTTTGAGAATGACCTCATTCACTGACGATATACCATAATCCCTGTATTTCAAAAAATCGCTCTTAAGCAAAATGAAGTCCTCTCGAGGCAGCAAGAACTGGAGAGGGTAAACGAGCCTCCCTCCGAGATCAGTAGTATTCGTGTCGTTAATATCTGGGTGGACCAACTAGCCACGAGATTGGGTACACGACCATCCGGACCACACAGACGTTGGAGGGCTCCTTGGGGCGACGTTTGTTCTCTAGGCTCTGTTTTATGGCAGTGTTGGCTTGTGATGTAACGTTTATATGGCTCTGCTGGTACCGTGGGCTCTGTGAGTGGGACTGATTTTCTGTGACTGTTCTTCAGTTATTAGGACTGTGTATCTGTTTTGTTGTGACTGGGTTCTGTGACTTGTTGTGACCGAATTCTGTGACTGTTCTGCTGTGATTAGGATATGTGACGAGGTTCCGTGACTGTTCTGCTTTGATTGTATGTGTGACTATTTTTTTTGTATTTGTTCTACCGTGCATATGATTATAGGCTGTTCTGTTGTGACTGGGCTGTATGACTGTTTTGCTGTTATTAAGAAATTGATTGTTCTATAGTGACTGGGTCGGGCAGTGGAGAGTGTGTATGTACCTTGGAGCATTTGTGACTGGAGAGAGTGTACTGTATGTGAACTGTGGTGAGGTGTGTGGCTTTGTGCTTTGGTGAGGTGTGTGGCTGTGGTCGGGAGCTACAGAAGTTCTCGTGGCTGTGGCTGTGGTTGTGGGTGTGGCCAACTCACAGGTGCTCTTGCGGTTACCTGGAAGAACATGGCCCTCATCCTCCCACCTGTCCCCATCATCCACCTGTCCTCATCCACTCTTCCTTCTTCCACGTTCACTATCCACTCCACCATCCACTATCCCTTAACTCATTCTTTCTTCTCTTCCACTTATCTCTTTATTCATTATCCCTTCATCCACCCCCGCCATCTTCAACCATTACCCATCCACATCTATATATCCTCTACCACTATTCCTTCTTCCAATTTCTCCATCCTACCCATCACCTACCCTCATCCGTCTTGCTTCATCCACCCTCCTTTCATCCATCCCTACATTACCCTCTCTCGTCCATCTGCCCTCATCCACTATTCCTTCGTCCATCTCCTCCATCGTACCCCTCACACACCATCATCCACTCCCGAAGGCTGTTAACCTTGAAGTGTTCCCACCACAGGATGTTTTAGGGAAGAAATTAAGGTCGTTGTGGTGATGACTGTCTGTCTGTCCATCTGTCGTCTCTGTCTGTCCTTATCTGTCCTGGTTGACCCCGTCTCTCTCCGTCCATCCTTCC
>JAGKTI010007052.1:0-38339 GCA_018397915.1 Birgus latro
AATAAAACAGCTCAAGAGGGAAAACAAGAGGTTGGAAGAAGAAAGAGACAGAATGAAAAGACAATTAGATGACTATGATTCAAAATCAAGGATGCAAGATGAACATATTAAGGAAATCAAGGAGCAACATAAGGGGCGGAAGAAAATTCAGGAGGAAGGGAATATAAATTTGAAAGAGATTATAGGACAACAAAGCAAGGAAAAGATGGAGAAGGAAGTGGTTAGGGTACTGAGAAGTTTAGAATCTTTAGTCAGGGATGTAGCAGATAAGAAAAAATGTTTAATAATTGCAGGGGTAAAAGAAAAATGTATGACAATAAGATCTGAAAGAGAAAAAGAAGAATTGAGTAAATATAAAGAAACAGTATCAGTAGTCATGCAGGGTAACAACGAAGCCCAAGAAGAGATTGAAGAAGTGTTTAGGTTAGGTAAGTACGAGGAAGGAGGGGCGAGACCATTGAAGGTGAAGTGTAAGTCCCAAATAATAGTAAATGAAATCATGACTAGGACATGGAAATTAGCAGACAAAGAAGGGTTCAAAAATGTTTGGATAAGGAGAGATTCAAATGAGGAAGAAAGAGCTAAAATAAAGGAGTTAGTAAAGGAAGCTAAGGCAAAAAACGAACAGACAACGGAGGAGAAGATAGTGTTTTATTGGAGAGTTATGGACCAGAAACTTAGGAAATGGTACCGACAGAGAGGAGGAGAGAAGAGGGTATAAGTAATAATGAAAAAAGTTTGACAGTGGCGTACACTTATGTTTATGGATTAATATCGGCAATGTTAGAGAATCAACGATTTCTTGAGGGTACATGAACCTGATATTATGTGCTTTGTAATGACTAAGCTAAGTGAGAATATTGATATCCATATGGGAGATGGCAAATACAAATTGTGGAGAAAAGACAGAAAAGAAAAAATGGGAGGAGGAGTGATGACAGCAGTGAAGAACACCTAAAGTGTAGATACTGTGGAAATGGGAGAGGGTAAGGCCTAAGCGATAAATATGAAATTAGAAACTGAAGAGAACTGTAAAAGAGATACAGCAGTAGTATATGTTCCACCTAAGACAAGAGCATGGATTGATGATGAATACCAGGAGATGTTGGCAGACATGGTTAGTTATCTACAGAAAGTGAATGAGAAAAGCAACAATATAATTCTAATGGGTGATTTTATTTGTAAAGAGGTGAACTGGGAGGAATGGGACTCAGGAGGCGGTGAAGATTCATGGGGCACTATACTGTTAAACATTGTAATGAATAATGTAATGACGCAGTGGGTCAAAGAAGAGACACGATTCCGAGGTGATGACACACCAGCAAGATTAGATTTACTGCTAACCATAGAACCTGACGTAACTGAATCTATGAAATATCTGTGTCCTATAGGAAAAAGTGATCACGTGGTCACTGAGTTCCAGATGATAATAGGGAATGTGGTGCCAAGAGACGAGCTTTATACGCAGAGAAGATACAACTTTGGGAAAGCAAACTGAGAACATTTTTTGAAAATGCATACTGAGGAAAATTCAGAGAAACAAGAGAGATACAGGAGAAGTGGGATATCTTTCTAGACCTCTATAATTCAGGAGTGGAAAAATATGTTCCAAGAGCAAGTGGGAAAGAAAACAGGAAAAAGGAGTGGTTTAATAGAAGGTGTATGATAGCGAAAAAGAGAGGGACATGGCGTGGAACAAATGGAGAAAGAGAGGTAATAACAGAACAAAGGAAGAATATAAGAGAACTACAAATGAATATACAAGAATTCGTAGAGAGGAAGAAAGGAACTTTGAAAAAGGTATAATCGACAAATGTGAGGATGAACCCAAATTGCTTTATAGATTTGTTAATGGTAAATTGAAACAAAGGGAAGGAATCACCAAACTGAAAGTAGAAGGAGAGGTCTACAAGGATGCAGTAATGCAAGCTGGAATAATGAACAAATGTTTCCAATCGGTTTTTACTAATGAAGGGGAGTTTGTGGAGGCGGAGGGAGTAACTAGGAATGCAGTGATAAAAGATATAAAAGTGGAAGTCAGGAAGTGTATAAATTACTAGAAACTCAAGATGTAAGGAAAGCCCAAGGACCAGATGGAATTTCAAATTGGGTACTGAAGTGATGCAGAGAACAACTGGCGGATAAGATTCACAGTTTAATTGTGTGTTTGTTGGAAGAAGGGAAAGTGCCTCAGGAATGGAAGAGAGCAAATGTGGTACCAATTTACAAGGGAGGAAACAAGGAAGAACCCCTGAACTATAGACCAGTGTCCCTAACCAGCATGGGTGCAAAATTGTGCGAAAGGATTCTGAAAGATAAATGGATAAAATATCTGGAAGAGATGGATATTTTGACTGAAAGTCAGTTTGGATTCAGAAGTGGAAGGTCATGTGTTTCCAACATGCTGAGCTTTTACTCAAGAGCGATTGATGTGCCACAGGAGAGAGACGGTTAGGTGGATTGTGTGTATTTAGATTTGAAGAAGGCCTTTGAAAAGGAACCCCATAAGAGATTATTGTGGAAATTAGAGCATATAGGAGGACTGAAGGGTAACCTCCTGCAATGGATGAAAGACTTTTTGAGAGACAAACAAATGAGGACAGTAATAAAGGACAGGACGTCTGCATGGAGAGAAGTAAGAAGTGGTGTGGTGTCCCACAGGGCTTGACGTTGGCGCAAGTAATGTTCCTGAGTTACGTAAATGGAAAGCCCAAGGACCAGATGGAATTTCAAATTGGGTACTGAAGTTTATGCAGAGAACAACTGGCGGATAAGATTCACAGTTTAATTGTGTGTTTGTTGGAAGAAGGGAAAGTGCCTCAGGAATGGAAGAGAGCAAATGTGGTACCAATTTACAAGGGAGGAAACAAGGAAGAACCCCTGAACTATAGACCAGTGTCCCTAACCAGCATGGGTGCAAAATTGTGCGAGAGGATTCTGAAAGATAAATGGATAAAATATCTGGAAGAGACGGATATTTTGACTGAAAGTCAGTTTGGATTCAGAAGTGGAAGGTCATGCGTTTCCAACATGTTGAGCTTTTACTCAAGAGCGATTGATGTGCCACAGGAGAGAGACGGTTAGGTGGATTGTGTGTATTTAGATTTGAAGAAGGCCTTTGACAAGGAACCCCATAAGAGATTATTGTGGAAATTAGAGCATATAGGAGGACTGAAGGGTAACCTCCTGCAATGGATGAAAGACTTTTTGAGAGACAAACAAATGAGGACAGTAATAAAGGACAGGACGTCTGCATGGAGAGAAGTAAGAAGTGGTGTGGTGTCCCACAGGGCTTGATGTTGGCGCAAGTAATGTTCCTGAGTTACGTAAATGATATGGCAGATGGAGTGAACAGTTGTGCAAGTCGCTGATGATGCAAAGATATTAAGAAAGGTAGAGGTTGAAGAGGACTGTAAAATGCTGCAGGGGGATCTGGATAGGATACATGATTGGAGACGGATGTGGGAATTGAAATTCAACGCAAAAAAATGTAAAATACTGGAAATGGGTAAAAGCACCAAGAGGCCATCACTATTATTTGATGGGTAATGAACCAATCACAAAAGCGAGAGAAGAGAAAGATTTAGGAATGCTGGTCCAGGATAGTTTGTCACCAAAAAACACATTAACAAGATAATTAGAGAGACATATAAACTCTTCACCAACATAAGAGTAGCATTTCATTACATGAATGAAGAGATGATGAAAAAATTGATAGTGGCCATGATCTGCCCCAGGTCAGAATATGCAGCAGTAGTGTGATCCCCACACAAAAACAAAGATATAAACAAGATTGAGAGAATACAAAGAACAGTAACTAAGATGATCCCCAGTCTGGCAGATCTCTCACTCTGTGAGAGGCTAGACAGACTGGATTTGCCTTCCTTAGAGGAAAGGAGAGAGAGAGGGGTGATATGATTACAGTGTTCAGGACCATGTTGGGAGTAGATAAAATTGATAGAGATCTGTTTGTATGGGATATGAGAGTAACAAGAGGACACGGAATGAAACTGAAAAAGCCAAGCTGCTTGAAGGACATAGAGAAATATAGTTTTCTGTATAGATGCACTGACCTATGGAACAGACTGGACAAAGAGATCGTCCAGTCTAAAAACTTAAACGAGTTTAAAGCAAAATTTGATTTACCGAGAAAAAGAGACAGGACCCCACGAGTGTAGCTCATTTCCTGTATATCACAATTAGGTAAATACAATTAGGTAATACAAACACACACACACACTGTATTTATAACTAGGTAAATACACACACACACACACAATACTATATATATACAGTAATCTCCCCATTATTCGACGCAATAGACCCAAAGGCATGTTCGAATATTGGTCTTGTCCAAATATTGGGCCCTGAAGCTCCAGCACTGGTCATTCATGACCTTAATGTAACTTAACCTAAATCAGAAAACTACCTTCCTACCTCCCTACCGGACATGTATAGCACTTATTTAGGTCCCTTTTCACATAAATAATGCACACAAAGCATGAATTAATTTAATTTTAACCAAAAAATGATGATTTAGAGGTGAGTGAGGCATAGGTGGTCAGAACTTGCCAGCATAGTATAAGTAAGTATCGGACATGGAATTCATCTTTTCTCACATTTTATGCACTAAATTATTGGATACAAAGCATCAAATACAGCAAATGATGTAAACTGTTACCAGAAAAATGGTTAGGTTAGGTTAGGTTAGGTAAGGTTAGGTTAGGACCAGACATGAAATACACTGGCATTCACCTTTTTCATAGCTGATGCACTTAAAAACCATGCATGAAAAGTTAAATTGAAAGCAGGAAATTATGATTAACATTTAGGGAAATTTTTATAAACATTTACAGCATGCTGGAAACAGGTTAGACATGAAAATCTTTATGGTAATCATCTTGCACAATAATCAAAGACATTCACCTTTTTCATAGCTGGTGCACTTAAAACCATGCATGAAAAAATTAAATTAAAAGCAGGAAATTATGATTAACACAATGTTAGGTAAGGTTAGGTTATGATCGGACATGAAATTCACTGGCATTCACCTTTTTCATAGCTGGTGCACTTAAAAACCATGCATGAAAAAATTAAATTGAAAGCAGGAAATTATGATTAACATTTAGGGAATTTTTTTAACACATGCAAGCTGGAAACAGGTTAGACATGAAAATCTTTATGGTAATCATCTTGCACAATAATCAAAGACATTCACCTTTTTCATAGCTGGTGCACTTAAAACCATGCATGAAAAAATTAAATTAAAAGCAGGAAATTATGATTAACACAATGTTAGGTTAGGTTAGGTTATGACCGGACATGAAATTCACTGGCATTCACCATTTTCATAGCTGGTGGACTTAAAACCATGCATGAAAAAAATTAAATTAAAAGCAGGAAATTATGATTAACACAATGTTAGGTTAGGTTAGGTTAGGTTAGTTTATGACCGGACATGAAATTCAATGTCATTCACCTTTTTCATAGCTGGTGCACTTAAAACCATGCATGAAAAAATTAAATTGAAAGCAGGAAATTATGATTAACATTTAGGGAAATTTTTTAACACATTTACAGCATGCTGAAAACAGATTAGACATGAAAATCATTATGAAAATCATCTTGCACACAGTTTATGCATGAGATTAATGATACGGAAAGAACAAAACAAGGAATTTTGATGAAGTTAGGGTACTTACGAAAAAGAAGCCGCCGTCCTAATGTATAACTCGCTCTATCATCTCAGACTTTGACACAAAGAAATTGCACCACACACACCTTTGCAATTGACAATCACCAGCACTTCTCACCAACACTTTCCACAACGTTTTTTTTGCATAACTGGGATCACATCACTTCACTGCACTGTACATAAAAGTAAATTCCCATGTGGTCTAGTGACGAGTCCTGGAGCCTTGCGAACTTCTCAGCAGCAGCTTTCAGCTCCGTTCAAAGTACCAACACACCAGCAGCACGTTGTTGTTGATACCAAATCAGCGTGGATCGGTCGATGTCTGCATACTTAGGACTAGACATCATCTTCCTCTCCACGTTTCGTTTGGTCTTTGAAGCAAAATCAGCCGTGTACTGCTGTAGTTTGTCTCAGGACTTCTTGATATCAAACAAGGTGGAGCGAGGGAGATTGAATTCACGACGAATCCGTGATGTAGACCACCCGGCGTTCACCTCCAACAACCTTCCCTCTTCTTCTCCAGAGTCAGAACCACTTTCTTCCTCTTCTCAGGAGGCAGGGCCATCATCACACATGATGAAGAAGGTAAAGAGCAGCATCAGGCCCTGCAGGAGGTAGGGTATCACCACAAAAGCAATCACTTTGGCTGCCATTGTCGAAGCGTGTTCACGAGCCAGGAGCAGAGCGGGAAATGGGACGGACAGACAGGCGCCACGCGCGTAAACACAGCTGATCGGCGCGCGCGGGAAATTCAAACTGACGCTGTAAAAAAAAATGGATTTTTTTTTATTTTTTCCGAAATTTTGGGCATTTTAGGGGGTGGACAGCCCACGATGTCCAAATATTGGGGAGTCCGAATATTGGGCGTCCGAATAATATGGAGATTACTGTATATAAATGTATGTATGTATACATATAAACAATCAAAAGTTTACCATTAACAGGAAAAGTAAAACAGAAACTTAGATTTTAACATATGACTGCTCAATGATATGGGCCACAAATCCACTCACTCATTTTTCAAGGCTTCAATACTGGAACTTTATATATTAGGCCTTTTTCCTCATCCAATAATGAGATGACATCAATCTCTACCAGATGTTGGCAAAACCACACAGAGAGAGAGAGAGAGAGAATAATGCTTCCAAATGGTACATACATATTGAGGGAGTGCACCTATCAGGGTCCCTAGTTTGTTCATTCATTTATAAAGGCTCCAACATGCTTGCAAGTGTTGGCCTTGGTCACTTAATGGTGGCAGTCCAAGCTGCTTGATCAGTAAATGTTAGGCTGTAGCATCAACCAATTAGAGCAGAACACCAGGAATGAATGGGGAAGCTGGTGATTAAGCTCAAGCTCGTGTTTTACTAACCCTCAGGACTATGCTGATCATCCGCCTTTAATGACCCTTTTCAGAGTGTCACGAACATAAAGAGTAGGTCACCACATTCTCCTACATACATGTTTCTAACTGTCCATGACAGGCCAGAGTACATGCACTTTACACACCACATATTATATCCACATAATACCACTCAGGGATGAGTGAGGCTGGTCACTCTCATCTTAAATATCAAGACCAACTTGCCTAGCCCCAGGCTCCTGCACTCCTCATGGGGCAATGTAGGATTGGATGATGGATGGATGGACATTATATCCTACACTGGCACCAGCAAGGGCATGTGGCCAGAAAACTCTACCCCCACTACAGTGGGCAAGAAGGAAGGCATGAGGTGGGCTCCATAGGTGTGGCTTAAATGGGGCTAGGGCTGGATCTGTGCCAGATGGTGCAGGGATTTACAGTTCCCAGGCAGTCACTTTCAACCACCAGCAAGGGGCCCGGGAGGCTACTCTATCACTGGGCGCATACTAGCAAGGCAGTTTCAACACCAGGGCATGTGTGCTTTGTTTTTGTTGATTTGGAGAAGGCCTTTGACAGAGTCCCTAGGGAGGAGGTGAAGTGGGCAATGAGAAAGTCTGGGATCAAGAAGGGGCTGGCTAAGTATGTGGGTGCTCGTACCCAGGGAAGGGTGGATCGAGATTTGAGTGATGAGTTTTCCATGAATGCTGGTGTGCATCAGGGGTCTGTCTTGAGCCCCTTGCTGTTTATCATTGTACTTGAAGCCCTCTCACATGACTTCAGAAATGGACTCCGAAGGGAGATATTGTATGATTATGAACTGGTGTTGATTGCAGCGAATGAAAGGGAGGCAAAGAAAAGATTCAGGAAGGTGAGAGATGGTGTGGGGCACATGGGATAAAGGGCAAATGCACATAAAACAAAAGCGACGGTATCTAGAGATGGTGGCAATGCTGTCAAAAAAGAGGGTGACTGGCCACGTACGATCTGTCACAAGGGCGTGGGAAGTAATTCCACCTTGTGCGGTGGTTATGAAAAGTGGATGAATGAAAGACGTAGTGGTGTTAGAGGCAGAACGTGAGATAATGCTGATTACACGTGTGCAGTGTGTTGGGGGAGAGCTGCTGGAGATTGTCAGACATAAAAGGATTGAGCTTGCTGGTGAGTCTATTGAGCATCTGGTAGAGTTTTGTTATTTGGGAGGCATGTTATGTGCTGGGAGTGGGGATGAAGTTAGCTCTGTGGCTAGAGTGAGGAGTGATTGGAAGAAGTTCAGGGGGAAGATGCCTCTCCTGACAATGAGAGGGCTCTCCCTCTGAGCTAAGGGATAGTTGTATGTGGTATGTGTTAGGAATGTAATGCTGTATGGTAGTTAGACCTGGGCGGTAATGGATGAGGATATTCGCAGGCTCAAACATACAGAAATGACAATGATCAGGTGGATGTGCAGTGTGTCCTTGAGTGTGAGACCTGAGGGGGGTTAGGTTTAAGATGGAAGAGTTGTGGGGTAGGATGGGACTGGAGTGTATTGGTATTGTGATGAGGAGACATAGATTGGGATGGTTTCGGTATGTGGAGAGGATGGAGGATGATAATTGGGCGCAGAAGGTGAGAAGTGTTAACATTAGGGGTAGGGTTGTGAGAGGCAGACTGAAAAAGACCTGGGATGAGGTCACTAAGTGTGACCTCAGGGATAAGGGACTGAATAGGGAAGCTGCCAGAGACTGAGCAGTGTGGAGAGCCGCCAGTAGGTGACGAAGGCAAATGCACACGAGCACATTGGAGCCTTTAAAAACAAAATGAAATGAATGTGTGCTTGGACAGGAGTCCCTGTGGCTGCCCTGAAGCCAATGGTCATGGCTGGTGGTATACAGTTCCCAGTTCTCCTGTCTGGGGTTTGGGCTCTGCAAGTGGGCATGGCCATTGGTTCATCTCCATGTTTTACTTCCCAAATATGACAAACGAAGCCAAAGAAAGTTGCATTGACAAAAAAAGACTGAATGTGCTATGGAAGAATTGAGGAGGAGGATGAAAAAGTGAAAGTGAGAGAAGCAGATAAACACAAGCAGGCTAAAGATGATCCATTAAAGGATCAAAGAACTTTCAATAAAAAAGTATTGTATTTTCAAACAACACACATACTGTACCTGAGAAGTTATGATGTTTGGCTTGGAATCAACCAAACTCTCTCCTCTTGATTTGTCTGCTAAATAACCTGACTTTGTGAAATCAGCTTGAGCAGCGATGCCAGTTTCGTGGACAGCCTGTAAATAACATTGTCATTAAAGAACTGTAATGCAGATTTGTGTGAAAGTTCATCATTATCATACTCGTACTTCAATTTCCCATGTTAAGGAATGGCAGATACAATCCAGGAAATATAATGAGAATGGCAATAAAACAGAAGTAACCAACAGTACCTATTAAAACTAAACCACAGTCCTGTAATCGCTCAATTATCCGGACAGTCCGTATCCGGTCATGGCCTTAGCTGTATTATAACCATATCCGGATTTATTCATCCGCAACCAAACTTGAAAGTTCTGGCATCGGACGCTGGCTGGGGGGGGGGAATGCTCTGTGGATCATCAGTCTCTATGTCCAAATGCGAGAAATACACCTTAACCCACAAGCTGGGCGAAAATGGCTGTACGGATCCCTACTGTATGGTCAAAATCCCCTGGCCACCCAGGCCGGCCTGGAAAAAAAAAAAAAAAGTGCATTGGGTGGCTCACCGGCAAGTTGAGCGAGAATGGTTGTACAGATCCCTAATGTATAGTCAAAATCACCCAGCCACCCCAATCAAAAGGAAACATACCAGTGGCATGCGGGGAAATCAGACATAACCCACAAGCTGTGCGAGAATGGTTGTACGAGTCCCTACCGAATGGTGGAAAACTGGAAATCCCCCGGCCACCCCAATCACCAGTAACATTACAGCAACGTGCGAGGAAGACAAAGCGTAACCCAGAAGCTGAGTGAGAATGGCTGTACGGATCCTCACCATATGGTCTAAATTCCCCCCATCACACACGGCCATCAGCCCCCTTACCAAATGGTCAAAGTCACATCACCGTCTGGATTACTTGGCCACTCCTCAGGCCCATGACATACGGGAACCCACTATTTCTGCCATGTTGCGAAATTTACCTGGGTGAGCGAAAAGGACCCTTGCGCTTGTAGGTCAGTGTGCCACTTTTTGTTTACATGTTCATAGCCAAGAATGGGTAGAGAAATGGCAATGCCGTAAACTCCAAAGTGCTACTGCACCTCAGTTCCCGCCTTTGTCTCTCCACATGTGGACGTGCTTGGCTGAGGTTTAACAATGGTATATTCCATTGTTGTGTTTGTGGTGGTGCCCTACCTTCTGCAGGCCTTAATTCTCCTCTGTGGTGTTCTCATGTGTGTGATGATCGCCCCACCACTTTCCGAAAAATGCAAGAGGAGGATTTTGACTCTGGAGAAGAAGAGTCAGCTATTAGGCAAGGCTGACACGGGCTGGCCAACTTCATGCATTGTGTGAATTTGACTTGCCCCGCTAAACTTTGTCTGATGTCAAGAAATCAAGGGACAAGCTGACTCAGTACGGACAGGACTACGGTAATACCACTAGGAAAGGCAACCGGAAGGTGATGTCCAAGCCCTGCTACGTCATCATCAACCAGTCGACTTTTGTTTGGTTCCACCAGCAGTGGGGTGCTGGCTTGCTTCTATGTGGGACCAAGTTGATGGCTGCAGCCAAGACGTTTGCATACCTGCACAGCGTGCACAACTTCAAAGCATCCGAAGGTTGGCTCTTCCGGTTCAAACTTCGACATGGACTTACTGGCCACAAGGCACATGGCAAGGCTTTGGACATGGCAGCGGAGGATGTTGGGCCATTTCGCCAGAAAGTGCAGTGCCTGATCGAGAAGGAGGGCCCTGCTCTCAGTCAGGTGTACAATGGTGACAAAACTGGCCTGTTCTGCTCCATGCCCACCAACATCCTGGCAGAAGAGACAGAGAAGACTGTGCCTGGTCGGAAGATCTCCAAATACTGTAATGTATCTCGGTGTTGTGTTGTGCCAATGCTAACAGGATGCACCGCCTCAAACCCGTTACTGCTGGACGTGCAAAACAACCACGTTGTCTACGTGGGTTAATGGATAGCCTGCCTAATGTGTGATACCATTCTGTGAAGGCCTGGCTTACCGCAAAAATCTTTAGAGACTGGTTCCTGGTACACTTTGTCAGGGAGGTTATCCATTATCAGACAGAGGAACTTGGTATCCCTCGTGGATAGGTGAAGGCTCTCCTGATGCTTGACAATGCCCATGCTCATCCGTTGGAGAAGGATCTGGTTGCTGATGACAGCCGTATTAGGTGCATGTTTCTGCCACTTAATATGACTGATCTCACTCAACCAATGGACCAGGGTGTAGTAGTAGTAGTAGTAGTAATTGTTCCCTAGGCAGTCTGGCCAAACAGCCCCGAGTCCCTAAGGAAGGTCACAGCCGAGACCGGGCTTTCCCACAGAGCTCTCAAGGAGTGTATGTTGCGTTGTTGGCATAAGTGATTGTGTGCAATGCAGTCTTCCATATGCTTAATAGTATGGGGTGCTGTGTTACATCCTGGACAGGCATCAGCAATGGAGTCATCCAGCCTCTTCTGATAACTTAAGAAGGCTGGATGATCCTCACATCTAAGCCTGGCCAGGTGGACCCTGTCCCCACAAGCGAGGTAGGATTCAGAAGGATGGATATCAGGAGGCTGTGCATGCAGCTGTGTGTTGTCTTTAAGTGACTGAATGGAGCAGCAAGTGATTCGAGTATGGACGTGCTTCTAGGAGCTGGTCTGAGGCAGCGAAGGGGGAGAGATGCCAGTATTTGTGTATGGTATCATGTGCTGGGTGTTGTTTTGATGTTCTTTGGTGTGTGTGGATGTGCTGCCATGTAGTGTAGTGGATGTTGTGGGTTTGTGGAGGCTGCAGCAAGAATTTGAGTGCCTCTCATGTCTAGATGATCCTTGACTTTGAGGACTTTGGTTTCTTGATGTAGGTGGTCTGTGGGTGTAGTAGCTGTACAGACTGTAATTAATTTTAGGGCCTTGTTCTTTATGGTCTGTAGAGTGTTGTAATGTGTTTTAGTGAGGTTAGGAGCCCAAGCAGGGCTTGCATAATTCATCACTGAAAGTATATATTGTTTGTATACTGTGGTGGTGGTCTCTTTGTTGTGTCCAAATGTTGCATGGGCAAGTGACCTCTAGGCACTGAGTCTTGGTGTTACTTTATCTTTAATGTTTCTGATGTGCTGTTTAAATGATATTGATGTATAGTGTGTTATACTAAGGATTTTGTGTGTGTGTGTGTGTGTGTGTGTGTGTGTGTGTGTTGTTTATGGTGAGGTGTGGAATGTGATTGTGTTCTGCTGTTCAGTTTGTGAGAAGGGTCACTGTAGATTTGGATGCAGCTGTTTTGAACCTGTTTGTGGTGAACCATTCATGTAGTGTGTTGATGTAAGATTGGAAGATGTGTGTGGCTGTGTTTGCATTTTGGTGTGTACATGAAAGTGTTATGTCATCTGCATAGAAAACTATGTGTATCTGCGATGTGTGGGGTGTGGGTATGTCATGCAAGTATAGGTTAAAGAGTGTAGGGAAAAAAACAGATCCTTGGGGAATGCCATTTGTGAAGTTTCTGATGTTCGAAGATTGACCGGCAAATGTTACATGTGCACATCTGCCTGCTAAGTAGTTTGCCAGCCATCTTTTTGTGTTATTGTGCATGTTTGTGAGGTTGTGGTGGGGGATGGCATCAAAAGTTCTGCTAATGTCTAGTGTGACTAGGAGTGTTCTGTGTGGTGGCCTAGATGAATTCATGCCATCAAAAGTTGTCTGTGTAAAGTCTGTAAGAAGAGTGTTTGTGGAGTGTAGTGGCCGAAAACCATGTTGTGAGGGGGCTAGGGAGGTGTGAGGTGTAACTGGTTGTAGTACCAGTCGTTCAGTGACTTTGGAGGGGGTGCAGAGGAGTGTGATAGAGTGGTGTGAGGAAGGTAACATGGGGTCTTTGTTGGGTTTGGGGATAATGATGATAATGCCATGCTTCCAGATGTTAGGTATTACATTGTGTGAGTACCTGTAGTTTGATATGTTGGTGGGTGCTTGTATGCCTTGTGGTCCAGGGTGTTATCGTGGCAGCCAGGAGACTGTACAGTTGAAGGTTCCTTGACGAAGTGATGATGGTACTTGAGGATGAGGAAGGGGTCAACTCACATGGGAAGGGGACCTTGGAGAATCTGTGGTGTTACATTGTCTGCAGTTTTCAACTGAACCAGTGGTTGGAAGGAAGTCTCAATCAAAACCTTGGAAAGTGGTTGGTCTCGTCTCCTCCAGAGATGCGAGGCTGTGCACAACTTCGAAGGATTTGACGTAGGCGATTTCCACCTTAACCTACAAAATGCAGACGAAGATGTGGACGTCAACGACATGATGGATTGTCTGGATGATGACAGTGGTGATCCAGTTATCATACGCTGTCTGAAGAGGAGATCATTGCTGCTGTCTCTGTGGGCCCAACTGAGGAAAGCGACAAGGACGAGGACCCTGCCACTGGCCACCCTGCCACTCCATCACTCCCTCATCTTGGTGCACTGCAGGCCGGCATTGAGCAGCAGCTTTTTTTTTTTTTTTGCAAATGCAGGATAAGATGAACCAAAGGCCAGAAGCCTGCAAATTGTTCCTTGCAAGAAAAAAACAAAAATAAAAAAAGAAAGCCAAATTCAATATGCCAAGCACCCTCACTGCAACAGAGTTGCTGCCACTCAAGCTGGCAATGCATCTGCAGGCAGTGAAGGACGCGGTCATCTTTTGACAAAATCATCGCATCTATTGTCAGATGAAGATCAGCTCCTTTTTCAAGAATGAAGATCAGCTCCTTTTTCAAGAATGAAGATCAGCTCCTTTTTCAAGAACCAGCCCCTTCTTCCCACCACGACCACCATCACCTCCTCAACCCCAGTCTTCACTCTCGGTCCCACAACTGAGCACATCGACAGTCAATGAGTCGCCGTTGGATGTGAGCTTGCGGCTGTCTTCAGAAAGACCTGAGGTGGGTACGGCTCCATCACCTAGCCACACGTCCCCACTCATCAGCTGGCTACAGCAGGTGGAGAGGGAAGGAGGAGGAGGAGGAGTTCAATGACCTTTCCTAGGGGGCTGTGTTAACCACTAGACCACATGGGATACCTGAACACCTGCTGCAACCTGTCGGGTTATGACGCCTGTCTGCCATTCTCTGGGTGATGTGTGTGTGTGTGTTGTATTTACCTACCTGTCATATAAAGGCAATGAGCTATGCTTGTGGGGTCCCATCTCTGTATCTCAATAAGTCAAATTTTGCTCCGAACTCGTTTAAGTTTCTGAACTGGACAATCTCATTGTCCAGGCTATTCCACAGGTCAATGCATCTATAAGGAAAACTATATTTCTTGATATCCTTCAAGCAGCGTTGCTTCTTCGGTTTCATTTTGTGTCCTCTTGTTACTCTATCCCATACAAACAGATTTTCTCTATCAATTTTATCTACTCCCATCATGGCCCTGAACACTACAATCATGTCACCCCTCTCTCTCCTTTCCTCTAAGGAAGGCAAAATCCAGCTTTTACAGCCTCTCTCTCTATGACAGATCTGCCAAGCTGGAGACCATCTTGGTTGCTGATCTTTGTATTCTCTCAATCTTGTTGATATTTTTCATTTTGTGTGGGGACCACACTACTGCTGCATATTCTGACCTAGGGCAGATCATAGCCACTATCAATTTTTTCATCATCGTCTCATCCATGTAATGAAATGTTACTCTTATATTGGTTAAGAGTTTATATGTCTCTCTAACTAACTTATTTATGTCCTTTTCAGATGACAAACTATCCTGGACCAGCACTCCCAAATCTTTCTCTTCTCTCACTTCTGTGATTGATTTAATACCCATCAAATAATTCAGTGATGGCCTCTTGGTGCTTTTACCCATTTCCAATATTTTTTTGTGCTGAATTTCACTTCCCACATCTGGCTCCAATCATGTATCCTATCAAGATCCCCCTGCAGAATTTTACAGTCTTCCTCAACTTCAACTGTCCTCAGCATCTTTGCATAATCAGCAAACAGACTTGCATAACTGTTCATTCCATCTGCCATATAATATACGTAAATCAGGAACATTACTGGCACTAACAACGAGCCCTGTGGGACTCCACTTGTTACTTCTCTCCATCCAAACATCCTATTCTTTATTACTGTCCTCATTTGTGTGTCTCTCAAAAAGTCTCATCCATTCCAGGAGGTTTCACTTCAGTCCTCCTATATGCTCCAATTTTCACAATAGTCGCTTATGGGGTACCTTGTCAAAGGCCTTCTCCAAATCTAAATACATACAATCCACCCAATCGTCTCTCTCTTGTAGCACATCAGTCGCTCTTGAGTAAAAGCTCAACAAGTTGGAAATACACGACCTTCCACTTCTGAATCCAAACTAACTTTCAGCCAAAATATTCATCACTTCCACATATTTTATCCATCTATCATTCAGGATTCCCTTGCACAATTTTGTGACCATGCTGGTCAGGGGCACTGATCCATAATTCAGGGGTTCTTCCTTGTTTCCTTATAAACTGGTACCATATTTGCCCTCTTCCATTCTCGAGGCACCTTCCCCTCTTCCAGAGAACACACAATTAAACTGTGAATCTTATCCGCCAGTTGTTTTCTGCATCCCTTTAGTACCCTATTAGAGATTCCATCAGGTCCTGGGGCTTTCCTTACATCATGATTTTCCAGTAATTTATACACTTCCTGCACTTCTACTTTTATATCTCTTACCACTACATTTCTAGTCACTCCCTCACCCTCTACAAAATCCCTTTCCTTAGTGAAAACCGATTGGAAACATTTGTTCATATTTTCAGCTTGCATTGCTGCATCTTTACAGACCTCTCCTTCTACTTTCAGTTTCGTGATTTCTTCCTTTTGCTTCAATTTGCCATTGACAAATCTATAAAACAATTTGGGTTCTTCCTTACATGTGTCAATAACACATTTTTCAAAGTTCCTTTCTTCCTCTCTACATGTTCTTGTATAGTCACTTCTAATTCTTTTATATTCTTCCTTTGTTCTGTTATTACCTCTCTTTCTCCAGTTGTTCCACACCAAGTCCCTCTCATTTTTTGTTATCATACACCTTCTATTAAACCAATCCTTTTTCCTGTTTTCTTTCCCACTTACTTTTGGCACATATTTTTCCACTCACAGGGGTCTAGAAAGATATCCCACTACTTCTGTATCTCTCTTGTTTCCCTGAATTTTCTCTAACCCACATTTTCAAAAACTTTCTCAATCCTGTAAAGTTTGCTTTCCTTAAATTGTATCTTCCCTGCTTATAAAGCTCATCTCTTGGCACCAAGTTCCCTATTATCATCTGGAACTGAATGACCATATGATCACTTTTTCTATAGGACACAGATATTTCAAAGATTCAATTACATCAGGTTCTTTGGCTAGCAGTAAATCTAATCTTGCTGGTGTGCTGTCACCTTGGAATCGTGTGTCTTCTTTGACCCACTGTGTCATTACATTATTTATCGCTATATCCAACAATTTAGTGCCCCACTAAATTTGGGTGACTCTCAGGGGACAGAGTGACATGGAGGCGATTTGTTTGTGGCCACCCCCATGCGGGATTGAAGCATCTGGCAATAGATAGATAGATAGATAGATAGTGCCCCAAGAATCTTCACTGCCTCCTGAATCCTATTCCTCCCAGTTCACCACTTTACAATTAAAATCAACCATTAGAATTATATTGTTGCTTTTCTCAACCACTTTCTGTAGATAACTAACCACGTGTGACAACATCTCCCGGTATTCATCGTCGTTCCATGCTCTTGTCTTGGAGGAAAATATATTACTGCCAAATCTCTAGCCATTCTCTCCAGTTTTTAATTTCATATTTATCACTTTCGCCCTACTTTCTCCCATTTCCACAGTATCCACATCCTGTATATGTTTTTCTTCACTGCTATCATCGCTCCTCCTCCCGTTTTTTCTTTTCTCTCTCTTCTCCACAGTTTGTATTTACCATCTCCCATATGGATATCAATATCCTCTCTTAACCTGGTCTCTACAAAGCACATAACATCTGGTTCATGTACCCTCAAGAAATCACTGATTTCTAACCTTGCCAAAATTAAACCATCTACATTAGTATATGCCACTTTCAAACTTTTTTTTTGTTGTATCCCTCATCTCTTCCTCTCTCCATCGGTACCACTTCCTCAATTTCTGATCTATAACTCTCCAATAAAACACTGTCTTCTCTTCCTCCGTTCCCTGTTTGTTTATTGCCTTTGCTTTCTTTACTAACTCCTTTATTTTGGCTCTTTCTTCCTCATTTGCATCTCTCCTTATCCAGACATTTTTCAACCCTACTTTGTCTGATAATTTCCATGTTCTGTTGATGATTTCATTTACCATTACCTGGGACTTAAACTTTACTTTAAGTGGCCTCGCCCCTCCTTCCTCGTACTTTATTAACCTAAACACTTCTTCGATCTCTTCTTGAGCTTCATTGTTATCCTCCATAGCTACTGATACTATCTCTTTAACCTTACTCAGTTCTTCTCTTTCCCTTTCTGATCCTACTGTCATACGTTTTTCTTTTACTCCTCTGTGTGTGTGTGTGTGTGTGTGTGTGTGTGTGTATTTACCTAATTGTATTTACCTAATTGTGATATACAGGAAATGAGCTACGCTCGTGGGGTCCCGTCTCTGTTTCTCAATAAGTCAAATTTTGCCTTAAACTCATTTAAGTTTTTAGACCGGACGATCTCTTTGTCCAGGCTATTCCACAGGTCTATACATCTATACGGAAAACTAAATTTCTTGATGTCCTTCGAGCAGCTTGGCTTCTTTAGTTTCATTCCGTGTCCTCTTGTTGCTCTCTCATCCCACACAAACAGATTTTCTCTGTCAATTTTATCTACTCCTATCATNTCCAGATATTTTATCCATCTATCTTTCAGGATTCTCTCACACAATTTCGCAACCATGCTGGTTAGGGACACTGGTCTATAATTCAGGGGTTCTTCCTTGTTTCCTCCCTTATAGATTGGCACCACATTTGCACTCTTCCATTCCCGAGGCACTTTCCCCTCTTCCAAGGAGCACACAATTAAATTGTGAATCTTATCCGGCAGTTGTTCTCTACATTCCTTCAGTACCCAATTAGAGATTCCATCCGGTCCTGGGGCTTTCCTTACATCTTGAGTTCCTAGTAATTTATACACTTCCTGCACTTCCACTTTTATATCTTTTATCACTACATTTCTAATCACTCCCTCCCCTTCCACAAACTCCCTTTCCTTAGTGAAAACCGATTGGAAACATTTGTTCATTACTTCAGCTTGCATTACTGCATCCTTGTAGACCTCTCCTTCTACTTTCAGTTTGGTGATTCCTTCCCTTTGTTTCAATTTGCCATTAACAAATCTATAAAACAATTTGGGTTCATCCTTATATTTGTCAATTATACCTTTTTCAAAGTTCCTTTCTTCCTCTTTACGTATTCTTGTATATTCATTTCTAGTTCTTTTATATTCTTCCTTTGCTCTGATATTACCTCTCTTTCTCCATTTGTTCCATGCCATGTCCCTCTTTTTTTTTTTTTTTTCTTTTTTTGGGGGGACTCTGGGCATAGGCTTCACAGCCTGCTATCATGGCCCAGCAGTCCTCCTACATACCATGTCACCACTTCGGCGCTAACACCCACTGTCCATATTGAATACATGCCAGGGCTGTCTCATACAGGACTGGTGTATTGGTATTAGCGGGGGTATTTTTACGACATGTCAGCGGGTCTTCTGGTAGATCAGTAAAGTCTGATTTTGCTGAATTTCAAATCCTTAAACTGTTCCCTGCCCCAGCGAGGATTCGAACCTGGGCCCGTGGGACCGTAGGCCACCTCTCTACCGATTGAGCTATCATACACCTTCTACTAAACCACACCTTTTTCCTGTTTTCTTTCCCACTTGCTCTTGCCACATATTTTTCCACTCCCAAATTGTAGAGGTCTAAAAAGATATTCCACTTCCTCTGTATCTCTCTTGTTTCTCTGAATTTTCTCCAGTCCGCATTTTCAAAAAATTTTCTCAATTCTGCAAAGTTTGTTTTCCCAAAGTTGTATCTTCCTTGCCTATAAAGCTCATCTCTTGGCACCACGTTCCCTGTTATCATCTGGAACTCAATGACCACATGATCACTTTTTCCTATAGGACACAGATAATTTAAAGATTCAATTACATCAGGTTCTTTGGTTAGCAGTAAATCTAATCTTGCTGGGGTGTCATCACCTCTGAATCGTGTCTCTTCTTTAACCCACTGTGTCATTACATCATTCACTCCTATATTTAACAATTTAGTGCCCCACGAATCTTCGCTGCCTCCTGAGTCCCATTCCTCCCAGTTCACTTCTTTACAAGTAAAGTCACCCATTAGGATTATATTGTTGCTTTTCTCGATCACTTTCTGTAGATAACTAACCATGTCTGGCAACATCTCCTGGTATTCATCGTCATTCCATGCTCTCATCTTAGGGGGAACATATACCACTGCCATATCTCTCTTACCGTTCTCCCCAGTTTCTAATTTCATATTTATTGCTTCGGCCCTGCCCTCTGCCATTTCCACAGTATCTACGTTTATATTGTCCATCACTGCTATCATCACTCCTCCTCCCATTTTTTCTTTTCTGTCTCTTCTCCATAATTTGTATTTCCCACCTCCCATATGAATATCAATATCTTCTTTCAATTTAGTCTCTACAAAGCACATAACATCAGGTTCGTGTACCCTCAAAAAATCATTGATTTCTAACCTTGCCGATATTAGTCCATCAATGTTTGTGTACGCCACTTTCAAACTTTTTTCATCGTTTTTTATACTCTCGTCTCTCCTTCCTTCCGTCGGTACCACTTTCTCAATTTCTGGTCCATAACTCTCCAATAGAACTCTGTCTTCTCTTTCTCCGTTCGTTGTTCGTTTTTTATCTTTGCTTCCTTTACTAACTCCTTTAATTTAGCTCTTTCCTCTTCATTTGCATCTCTCCTAATCCAAACATTTTTAAACCCCTCTTTATCTGACAATTTCCATGTTCTACTTATGATTTCATTCACTATTACTTGGGACTTAAACTTTACTTTCAAGGGCCCCACCATCCTCGTACTTTCCTAACCTAAACACTTCTTCAATCTCTTCTTGGGCTTCATTGTTTCCCTCCATAACCACTGATATTATTTCTTTAGCCTTGATCAGTTCCTCTCTCTCTCTTTCAGATCTTACTGTCATTCGTTTTTCTTTTATTCCTGAAATTATCACACATTTTTTCTTGTCTGCTACATCCCTGACCAAAGATTCTCTACTTCTTAGTACTCTAACCACTTCCTTCTCCACTTTTTCCTTACTTTGTTGTTCTATGATCTCTTTCAAATTTACATTTCCTTCCTCCTGTATTTTCTTCCATCCCTCATGTTGCTCCTTGATTTCCTGAATATGCTCATCTTGCCTCCTCGATTTTGATTCGTACTCATCTAGTTTACTTTTTATTCTGTCCCTTTCTTCTTCCAACCTCTTATTCTCCCTCTTCAGTTGTTTTATTTCATTTGATGCGGATTCATTACTCACCTTTAATTCTGTGACTTCTTCTTCTTGTTCCTCACTACGTGTGGTAACTTTTTCCAGTCTATTCTGTAGGACTTTGATCTCTCTCTCTTGCTCTATGGTCCGTTCCTGCAGCTGCTTAATTACTTCCCATACCTTTTTTAACTCCTGGACATTCCTCTCCGCCGTTTTCTCTACTCCTGCTACTCTTGTCTGTTGCAGCTTATCACTTCCTTTGCCTACATTTTCCTCGGAGAAGCCCACAAATTCCCCCTCGCCAGTTGTAAACAATCTTCCGTCTCTCTCCGCCCTGATATAACCATATGGAATCTTTCTATTTCACTTTGTCTTGTATTTTTAGGGCCAAAACTTGCGTTTTTTTTTTTTACTGATATCCGACGGGACCACCACTCACGCATTCAACCACATAATCACAATAGGCTATCTCCTTTTTGCCGCTAGTTCTGCAATTATTTCCCCTTGATCCAGGAGCAGCTCCGTCTCTCCCTCTGTGTGTGCTTATGCATTGTTTTCTTAGTGTTTAGGATTATACTGCATATTCCAATGTGTATTTTGATGTCTAAAAACAGCCAAAAGACTGCAGAACACTGCCAAACTTAGGAGGGGTACTGCACATATAAGTAAGGTTTTTGCATACTGTTTGCTTTTTTGGTTAGTGTTGTTTATGCATTGTTTTCTTAGAGTTTATGATTACACTGCATACTGCAATGTATGTTTTGATGTCTAAAAACAGCCGAAAGACCACAGAACACTGCCAAAATTAGGTGGGGTACTGTACATATAGGTTGAGTATGAGCATAGGTAGATTATGGGAACAGTAGAGTAGAGGATATTGCTCCGTATCCGGACATTGCTCGTATCCAGTCATGCCTTTGACTCTATTATGATGGATAATCGTGGGACTACTGCATATACCCTTCTACTCATTATTCGTGAAGATCTGAGGCTTTAACTCTTTCTTTGCTAAAAAAAAATTTGGTGGGCATGCATATAGTTACAGCAGATGAAAAATACCACTGACAAACCAAAATCGAGTCTGTCATATGTGAGTACAGTATTAAAACATTTAATGGATGCCTATTAGAAACATAAATACTGTATTCGGTTTTGAATGTTTAAGTCCGACATGATGGTGTCTGGGCCTTTAGTTCTAGCAACAATACGCTGCGATGTCATAATTTTGTCATGATCAAGCAATCAAATGTCATACTGTATATAGTCAAAACACGCTATACAATAGGGCTGAGTCAAGTGAACACCTATCACATAACAATTTATCATCCTGTGAAGGTGCTATAACACGGGTTCAACGTGGTTAGGGAGGGTGCCCTCAACTGCAAAACCTAAAATGCCCCCAAAAAATCTTCGCCACCCACCCGAAGTTTGCCCAGAGGCTAGGGGACAGCTGGACGGGCTGGAAAATCACTCCAGTTCCTCAAGAGAATGTGAAGAGAGATGGGGATTGATGTTGTAAGGCCCAAGGAGAGTGATGCGCTGAGGCAAATGGAGAGCAATACTGTGAGGAAGATGGAGAGAAACGCAGTGGGGCCGATGGAGCAGGGCAGTGAGGGCGAAGAAGAGCATGGTGGTGTGGCGTACGGGTGTGCCAGGCGGAAATGAAGACAAGGCAGATATGATGAAGATGTGATAAGGATGCTGCATTTACACACCACTTGTTGATGGCCTTGGCTCTTCCTTGGTGCTGCTGGCAGCCGTGAAGAAGGAGGTAATGATGGTCTGCCGTGCTAATTTTTCTTAGATGTCAGGAGCTTCTTGTATATCTTCAAATGTTGCTCAATGCCATATGTTGATGTGCCACTCCTTGCCAGGTTCGGATCCATGTCCCAAAGGAGTGTAATGCCCTTGTCCATTATCGTAAGGAACTCCATGGTTTTTATATTATGAACACAGAGATGCCAGTCCTTGCCACCTGTTCCCTAAGATCAATGAGCTCCTCTCTGTGGACAGTTGCTTGGTGTGGCTGTCCACGACCTCTTGCACATCTTCCTCACTGACATCCTCAAATCCTGCCTCGTGCAAGAGATCGAGGTCTCCATCCCCGCGAAACCTGTGTAGGAGTAAATACACTCCACACACTCCATCCCCAGTTTGTGCCAGATGGCATTCAATGTGCTCAGCTGCACCTCCTTCCACATTGCCGTTATACTGTTGATGGCATGCCTGATGCTGAACTTCTTCCAAAACTGCCACACCACATCATTCACCCCACAGTAACTCACCCTCACCATCAGCTCCATGGTGTGGCAGAAATAGTATGCCTAAAAGGTTCCAATGATGCCCTGATCTATCCACTAGAGCAGTGATGCAGTGTTGGGAGGCAGGCACACCAGTGATGTTATAAACCCAGGCCTCCATGTCCTCAGGGTGGCTTGAGATGTTGTCAGCCAGCAGGAAGAAATAGATGGCAAGGTTGCTCCTGCTGGCAAAGTCACGCAGGGGGGGAGACAGGTATCCTGCCAAGTATGACTGGCAGAGCACGGAGGTCAGCCAGGCCCTGGGGTTACTCTTCCAAATAACCCCAAGCTTCTCCTTTATGAACCCTGCGCTACTTAAGGGTTCTCTCACTAGAAGTAGCTTGGGCTTCAGGTTCCCCTTTGTGCTGGCACCAAGGTGGAGGGTGAGGCAGTCCCTGGCTGCCTTGAACCCCGGCACACATCGTTCTTCCTGGCTGATATATGACTTCCTTGATATCCGCTTCCATAACTGGCCAGTCTCATCAAAGTTTAAGACCTGCTTTAAATAGCAGAGTATACCCTCGATATACTGAACCCTCGATATACCGAACCCTCTTTTACCGAATTTCCTTTTTAACGACCACCTTAAGCTGGCCGAACATTACAGTAGGGCCACGTGGATAGCGTTACTGTGCTTAGTAATTTCACGGATAGTGACAGGATAGGAACGATCTCACAGCAAGGCAGGCCACCAGTGAATAGCAGGCTAGAAGGCAGAGGTGCCAGGGTCCCCTGAAGCTAAGCATACGGCAATCATCACCTCACAGGACACCATTCCATCCCATTTTGTGTGTGTGTGTGTGTGTGTGTGTGTGTTTTCAAGGCCACCTTTACGGCAACGGTGCGCTAAATACAATGGCTTGCAATTCTGGCATAGGTCCAAAAATGGTGGCGGCGGTCAATATAAAAGGCTGGAGAAAGGAGGTGGAAAAGGGGTAAAAAAACGCCTAGAGAATATACAGGTACGCATGGTAAACCAAAGAAACAGTACAGTGTGGAAATTAAGAAAAAATCATCAAAATGATAGAAGAAGGTGCAAAGACCTGTGATACTCTGAAACAGCTGAATGTGCCCAAACTTAGTGTTTGCAACATCAGAAAGAAAGATGAAATCAAAGAAACCTTATAGGTGACAACAAAGTACTTTGGTGGTGGAGCAGGTGGTGCTAGGAGGGCTATGCATTATACGACAGATAAGAACACACTTCTAGTTATGACTGAACATTACGTAATTAAGTGGCTGGCATGGCGTCTGAAGGAAGAAGCGAGTGCTGATGGGCCAGAAATATGAGGAAGAGCAGTGAAGTTTTATGATGCCCTGTGTGTTCAAAAGAATATTAGAAACCCAGCACCCTTTAATGCATCTAGGGGTTGGTGGCATAGATTTCAGTGATGTGACATCAACCTGGCCCACTATCACAGGAAGGTCACCTCAGCTAACAGTGAGGAAGCCAAGGAATTTCCCAAGGTGGCTAGAGAAATTACTGAGGAAGGTGGGTACACCCCGGACCAATTCAATTGTGATGAGACCAGGGTGTACTGGAAGAAATTGCCAAAGTCCACCTACTGTATGTCCCTAAAAGTCACAGACAAGCAGCAGGCACAAAGATAGCTAGTGATAGATTTAGGGTTTTATTGACTACCAATGCCTCTGGAGATTTTAAGATGAAGCCTGTCATAATTTACAAGTTTGCCAAACCCTGATCATATCGTAATTGCAATACAAACAATTTGCCTAACTGTGTGTGGTATGCTAACAAGTCTGGGTACATGACTGCAGGCCTTTCTATCATATGGCTCGATGAGGTATTTGTCCCACAAACGCGAGAGTACTGCAAGAGGAAGAATCTCGCAATTAAGGTGTCATTGTTTTCAGACAATGCACCTGCTCACGCCAAGTACATGATCAAACATCATCCATCAATATAGGAGGTTATCCTCCCCCAAAACACAACCTCCAAACTGCAGCCACTTGACCAAGAGCTGATCACCAACACAAAGCTGATTTTTTCAGAATGCTGCATAACAGGATGCACCAGCAGGCAGACGGCCACCATGAGTTGCGGGAAATTCAGAAGGATAGGTCTAGCAGAGAGGAAAGTGAAAGTGGCGAAGAGGAAGCTCCATCTATGACTGTAAAAGATTTTTGGAAGAAATTCCAGACAAAACAAGCCATGGATTACTTTTGTGAAGCCAGGGGTAAAATCACAGATGCTGCAGTCAAACACGCTTGGGCCCCTCTCTTGCCCCATTTAAACCTGAGAAAGGCAAACAGACAAGGAACAGGCGATGTTGACATGAGAGACGACAACATACTAAGAGCTGTTCCCGGCTTGTCCAGTGTTTCTGAAGCAGATGCCGAGGACCTGGTTGCTGCCTATGGGCATGAGCAGACTGTTGAGGAAATGGTACGAAATGACAAGAAAGGAGAAAAGGAAAGGGAAGAAGAGAACAAGCGAGAGGAGCCACAGCCAAGTGAGCCGAGAAAGAAGCACTTTTCTGACATCCTAGGACTGCTGGGTGAGTATGAAGAAAAAATAAACACCCTGATGTTTAACATACAAGATGATGCTTTAAAGCACCTCAAGAGGCTGACAACCATCGTCACACAGAAGCCGAATGAGAAAATTACGGTGAGGAAGAGGCACTCATAACCACCTTCATGAGTAGGAGAATGCTAGATGTGAGGCAGCAAGACAGGTAATAGTCAATGTGCCGCTGGATGGAGAAGATACTGACACCCCCCCTGTTGTTGTCAGTGAGGAGCTCGCCTTTCATGGCGAAAGGAAGCACATGCGAATCGGACTGAGAATGAAGCACGTCAACATGGGTTGAGAGGCAATGAGAGTCAGAGTGACAGTGGGAGCGAGGGACAGGAGCGAGACAAGAGCCACTAGTAGGCCGTACCAATACAATCAACATTCAATAAACAGCACTCAAAACCAATAAAAGGTAAGTCTGTTTAACCTTTTTGCATTTTTATTATACGACAGTTTTAATATTGTCGAAATTCTACTTGATATATGTAGTTAAAGATGGAAAACAGGGGTGTAGTTGAAAAAGTCCTAGACTAATTTATTTAGGTAAGAAGTTTGCCCCACAGATAGTGATTTCACAGATAGCGATGTTAGCGCCAGACTAATAGTGGCCCTATCATATCTTCATTTGACGAATTTTGTTCAGTAAAAGAACGGACATGCGGGAAACACCAACCAGTATGGTGTCCCTACGCTCTCACACATGCACATGCACACCCACACTCCTGTGCATCCTGAAGAACGCTGCATCAGTCTCTGGGTAACCAGCATCGTGAATGGAGCATAAATAGAGCATTTATTGAGGAAAAAGAGCAATTTAGACCTAGATGTATGTTACTGTGTACGACTGTATCGTCGAACGATGCTCAGTATTTAACGATCTTTGATTAGTAAAAGCCATGACACCAGGGAAATTACTGAACAGCATGATGTTCGGCCGTAAGGTCGAGTTTGTTATACCCTATAACTGCCTTCAGCTACGCAGGGAAGGCCTCAGCTGCCATGCGATCTGCACTAGCAGCTTCATCATGCACGTTCACATGTTTAAGACCAGCATGGGCCTTAACCCACCGCGTGCCACTGAGGTACATGTACATCGGGCCCTGCATGTGCACAATATGCCAGCGACGTACATGTACGTCATCGATTAAAGATATTTGCCAAAATTCAAAAATTCAATTTTGGTGCGAGATATTTGCTTGGGATACTCCTGCGCCTGTGTAGACCTAATGAGTAATCTCTGTGTCCTTCCTCCCATGCAGGGCCCTGCCAACTCAGTCCCACTTTGAGGGTGAGTGAGTGAGCACTATGGCACATCGCGGTATTCCCTAACTCAAGACTGACGAGCTTCTGAACATCCCCTATGATAGAAAAAGTGATTCTCCCACCAATGATGATGTTGCTGATCAAAACTACGTCCAACCTGAGTCAGAATCAAGCGGCAAGGACGAGATTACATCCCCAAGAAAGGCAAGGTATACGGCTGACTGCTTGGCTGTATCACACCCTGCACCACTTCTCACCTCATCACACTGCTCTCCCTCCATGGACGAGTCCTCTAGTGATGAAGAATATGAGGCCAACCTCTCAGGTGAACATCGGCTGCCTTCGTATGTGGGATTGCCCAGGAAAACACAGATGAGTGGGGAAAAACTGTTTCGTAAAAAGTATAAGGTGAGCAGTGCTATGTTCTAATCACGCGGTGTGTGGCAATTCCTGCCACCTCCAGCCCTCTGCCGTGCTGCCTCTCCCCAACCCATCACCCTTGCCACACCTGAACTTCCCCACAGTCCCTTCTTACAGCCTCCCCGTGCTTCCTCCCCACAGCCTCAAACAGTAGGGAAAGGAGCAAAATGTAAAGTAAAAGGGAAAACAAAAGGCAGGGGGAAGAAAAATGTGAGTTGTGGGGAAAGTGAGGAGGCAAGCTCTATTTCCCAACCTCCTCCCTAACCTACTACCGAATTTCTTCCTTAACCTGATGACAACGACGTAGGTGGCCCCATTGGTGACCAGGGTGAAACTGAAGGTTGTGATAAAGTCATGTGGGAGTGGGAGGATGGGAGTAATTTCATTCCCATCATTCATCCCTTCACAGGGGGTGATATGGCAGGTTGTACTGTGCCGGAGCTGACTCCCACCTCAAGGAGAATCTATTTCTTCAAGAATTTTTTTTCAAGGGAGCTAGTTTTGAAAATCATTCTCCTCACCAATACTGTACCTATGCTGCCTTCTGCCATGGCACAACCCCACAGACACCCAACAGCTGACTCTTCAATGCAGACTTAACGAGTGATAAGTTGTACCTCTTCCTGGTCTTGGTTCTCCTGATAGGACTAATAAAAAAAATAAATTGTCTTCATACCGGACTAACGATCTCCTTATGTCGACGCCCTTCTTCAAAAGAGTTATGGGGCAGAATAGGTTCCAGTACATTCTAAGCCTCCTTCAATTCTTTGACAACGAAGACCCCAGCAACACTGGCAACACAGACAGGATGAGGAGGATTCGGCTCGTGTTTGATCACATGAGAGGGCAGTTCGCAGCCTCCTTCTCTCCCTACAGAGACCTGGTCACAGACAAGAGTCTTGTGTTATGGAGGGGAAACATCACCTTCAGACAGTAAATACCAAGCAAAAGACGCCGCTTCGGGTTCAAGATTTTTGTCATGTGTGACTGGAAGACCGGGTATGTGCAGGACACAGTCCTGTACACAGGCGCATAGATGGACATTCGTTTCGTTTTGTTTTGTTTTTGAAGGCTTCAACATGCTTGCATGAGTCGACCTTGGTCACCTAATGGTGGCTCTCCATGCTGCTCGATCATGGCAGCCTCCCAGTTCAGTCCCTTAACCCTCAAGTCACACTTAATGGCCTCATCCCATGTCTTTCTCGGTCTACCCCTCCCCCAATATTAACACTTCTCACCCTCTGTACCCAATTATCATCCCCCATCCACTCCACATGTCCAAACCACCTCAGCCTACCTCTCCTCATCACAACACCAATACACTCCAGTCCCATCCTACCTCTCAACTCTTCCATTGTAAACCCAGCCCCCCCTGGCCTTGAATGCAGGGACGCACTGCACATCCACCTAATCACTGTCATTTCTGTACGTTTAAACCTGCGAATATCCTCTTCCTTTACTGCCCAGGTCTCACTACCATACAGCATCATACTCCTAACACATGCCACATACAAAGACCCCTTAGCACGTAAGGAGAGTCCTCTCAATGTCAGGAGAGGCAACAGCTCCCTGAACTTCTTCCAACCACTTCTCACCCTGGCAACCGAGCTAATTCCAGCCCCACCTCCGGCACATAACATGTCTCCCAAATAACAAAACTCCTCCACACACTCGAGACTTACCTGCAAGTTCAACCCTCTCACGCCTAACAATCTCCACCTGCTCTCCCCGACATGCCGCACACATGAAATCAGCATCATCTCGCAGT
Organism: Birgus latro; assembly: GCA_018397915.1. Classification (NCBI taxonomy): domain Eukaryota; kingdom Metazoa; phylum Arthropoda; class Malacostraca; order Decapoda; family Coenobitidae; genus Birgus; species Birgus latro. Next base: position 29,003 of record JAGKTI010007052.1, read on the forward strand.
CTATCTCTAATACCACTACATCTCTTGAGCACCCATTTATCACAAACACTACACAAGATGGAATTACTTCCCACACCCTTCTGGCAAACTGCACATGGCCACTCTCCCTCTCCTCTGATTGTACTACCACCAACCCTAAATATCATCACTTTTGTTTTATCTGCATTTACCCTTAAGCCCTTGTGCCCCATACCATCTCTCCAATTCTTAAATCTTTCCTCCGCCTCCATTTCATTCTCCGCAGTCAACACCAAATCATCAGCATACATCTCCCATGGGAGTCCATCTCTGGAGTCACGTGAGAGAGCTTCAAGCACCATGATAAACAACAAGGGACTCAAAACTGACCCCTGATGCACATCAACATTCACGGAAAACTTGTCACTCAAAAATCCATTCACTCTTACCTGGGTGCGAGCACCCACGTACATGGCCATAACCACCCTAATCAGCCACTCTTCCAACCCTAGCTTTCTCATTGCCCACTTCACCATCTCTCTAGGGACTCTGTCAAAGGCCTTTTCCAAATCAACAAAAACAAAATACAATTCCCTTTTCTTTCCAATATATTTTTCCTGAAGCTGTCGAACAATGAATGTGGCATAAGTGGTCCCCCTGCCTGGCATAAACCCAAACTGCATCTCATCGATATTCACTCTTCCTTTAATCATACCTTCTAGAACTCTCTCAATTACTTTCCTTATCTGATCTAAGAGCTTTATACCTCTGTAATTTCCCCTTTCCAGGGCATCACCCTTCCCTTTGTACACATTTACAATTACACTCTTCAGCCAATCATCTGGGACAACACACTCATATATAATCATATTTATCAGGTCAGTGACTAACCTCACCCCAGTATCTCCTGAGGCCTTCACCATTTCGGCAGTCAATCCAGACACACCTGCCGCCTTCCCTACCCACATCCTGCCTATTGCCTCACTCACAGTAGCAGCGTCAACCAAAGGCCAAGGGCCAAACACTGGATCTGCTGGCTCCAAACCTTCCCTATTCCAATCAAACTCCTCATTCAACAACCAGCTATAATGCTCTCTCCATGCATCTTTAATATCCTCACTGTTCACCACTACCCTTCTTTCATCATTCTTCACACACTGCTCACCAACAATGTCCCGATTATCCCTCTTCAACTGATTTGGCACCCTAAAAATCATATTTTTCCTTTCTCCATGATTTAGATTATCAAGTAAAAGTCTCTGTGACTCAGACTTCGCCCTGTATACCTCTCTTCTAGCCCCGTGCTTGGCAGCCAAGTACTCCTCCCTGTTACCACCCTTCTTCCATTCCCGAAAAAGCCTTCTTTTCTCCTTAACTGCGGCTTCTACACCCTCTTCCCACCACCAAGTTACTTTTTGTCTTGGTGGGCCTCTTGTCCAACCGCATATTACATCGGTAACTCTCAAAAGGTTCTTTTTAAGGGCTCTATACTGTTCATTAACGCCTCTATCTACAGCTCCCTGTTCAGCCACCACTCTCCTCATCTCACTATAAAAGGCATCCCTTACTGATTGGTTTCCCAGCTTCCATATTTTCCTCCTAGGTACATATGTCATCCTTCTCATCACTCGTTCCTTAAGCACCATGTCACAAATCAACAGTTTGTGCTGCTGCACACACTCCTCGCTTCCTATAACTTTAACATCCCTCACTAATCTCCTATCAACCCTCCTGACCAGAAAATAATCTATCTGACTACTATTTCCCCCGGACTCGTACGTAATCAACCGACTCATTCTTTTTCTAAAATGTGTGTTGTACACAATCATGTCCATAGCCTCCCCAAACTCGAGTATTCTTTCCCCTTCTGCATTCCTCACACCATATGCACATCCTCCATGGACTCCTTCATAACCTTGAGCTGCTTCACCCACATGACCATTTAAATCCCCTCCCAGAACCACTACCTCATCGTCGCCCATACCACTTACTACACATATTAAATCATCCCAAAATCTATCCTTCTCTGTGTCATCCAATCCTACGTGTGGAGCATATGCCAATATAACTGAAATCATTTTCCTAAAGATCAAAATTTTCACTACTAATACCCTATCACTTACTCTCATAACATTCATAACATATTCCACCCATTTCTCCACAACCAACACACCCACACCCCCATATCCGTCAGTTCCCCCCTGCCAAAACAACTTATAGTAGCAATCCTTCCCAACAATCTTTCTGGCTGATCCACCCCTGTACCGGACTTCCTGCAAACATCCCACATCCACCCACCTCCTACTGAACGCCTCAACGACTTCCCCTGCTCTTCCACTCAAACTTCCCACATTCCACGAACCCACCCTAAACCCCCTGGGTGATTTGCTGTCCTCAGGCTTGCTTTGATGCTTATACCTGTAAGTCACAGTCGGTAAGATAAACGGGGGTAAACATTCCAAAGGCCCGACCCATTGCACAGTCCTAGGTACAGGCAATGGATCTGGGACCCATAGCCCACCAGCTTACCAGTGGCTGTGGTAGTGGCCTCGGGGCACCCTGCCAGGACAGCTGCAAGGACACCCTCCAAGCGCGCCTTGGCACCGCAACTGCTCCGCCATTATACACCCACTGATAGGGCACCCTCCCGGGGCGCAACTCCCAGGTTCGGGCCCCTCTCTATTGAGCGGGAACAGCAGCCTGGGAACCATAATGCCCTGTACCCTCTAGCACAGGTACAAGCCCCATCTCGCCCCGGACCCATGATCCATGCCGGCGGAATCCCCGTCACGCCTCCCCCCAAAAGTCCACCACTAGGTGGGGGGAGGCGGTGGCTCAATTGGTAAAGAGGTGGCCTGCAGTCCCGATGGACCCAGGTTCAAGTCTGCGCTGGAGCAGGGAACAGTTTAAGGATTTGAATTTCATTAAATCGGGCTTTACTAATCTACCAGAACTCCTGTCGACAAGTCGTAAAAATACCTCCAATAATACCAATACACCAGTCCTGTATGAGACAGCCCTGGCATGTATTCAATATGGACGGTGTGTGTTAGCGCCGAAGTGGTGGCATATGGAGGTGTATGGTATGTAGGAGGACTGCTGGGCCTTGATAGCAGGCTGTGAAGCCTATGTCCATGTCCAGAGTCGGACACATAAAAAAAAAAAAAAAAAAAAAAAAAAAAAAAAAAGGTAGCGGGGGCAAAGTTTTCTGGCCGTATGCCCTTGCTGGCATCAACCCCTGTAATGTAGTGGGATATGTTGTGTGATATGTAAAGTGCATGTGGTGTAGTGCATAGGAAGATAGAACAGTCGAACTGTCATGGGCAGTGGTGAAGACGATGATGGAGAGGTACCTTCATCATGGGCACGTCCTGTTCCTGGACAATTGGTACACAAGCCTGAATCATGCTTGATACTTGCAACAGCAGGAGACAGGTATCTGTGGGACTGTAAAGAAAACCCGGCGGCATGGTACAGGTGGGCTGGAAGCTGCAAAGGAAGGAGGTGGTGATTTATCAGGCAAACAATATCCTTGCCACCACCTGGCACCACAACCGAGAAGTGAACCTCTTATCGACGGTTCACCACCCCCTGATGCACCTCACCAAGACCGTGGACTGCCGCAGCAAGAAAAGGGTTCATATTTGGAAGCCAGAGCTGGTACAGAATTTGATTATAATATCAACATGCGCCAAGTGGACCAGTCTGACGCCATGATTTCAAGTGTGGACTGTGCCAGGCCCACGATGAAGTGGTACAAAAAAAAACTTTTCTTCCATCTTATGGATATTATGGCACTGAATGCCCACCTCCTCCACACCAGCACCATGGGAACCAGTTAGATCTAGGAAGTGTTCATCAGAAAGCTGTGTAGGGAGGTGATTGGCACCCATGAACGTGATCATGGGCCTCGCCAACATCCACACGTCAGTGAATACCCCATGCACCTCACCGAACGCCACTCCCCTAAACCTATCACAGCAAAAGAGACAGAAAGTAATCTCCAACACAGGTGTCACGTCTGCCAGCACAGCACAACATGGCAACGGACCCAGCGGAAGGACACCAAGTACTCTACCAATGAGTGGAGTGTGATGTGGAGTTGTGTCTATTCCAATGGTTTGAGGAGTATCACACCCTCCTCCACTTCTAAGTGTTAGAAACCTATGTTATCTGTGAAAAAAGACGCCTGTGAGTGTTACTGTAATGTTATACAGTATATAAATTAGTGTACCATAAAACACCCTAACTCTGGACACTTTTTATGTGCTTTAATGAATAACTCTGTGTAAAATGGTGCAATTTTATCCCTGTTGGTGTCATGTGGTAGCCAGGGACAGTACCTACTGAATCCATATAATAAAAAAAATTAGCCACGCTAAACTCGTGTTTTCTTCTTCTTTTTTTCATTCAAGTGTCCGAAGATAGGGACAAATTTCCTAACTTCAGACAGCTCTTCCAAACTTTGGACATCCAGTTTTTTTTTTTTTTTTTTTAATGCAAGGAACAAGGAACCAAAGGCCATGGGCCCACATACTGTTCCCTCCAAGAAAAAGCAAAAACAATACAAAAGAGAGACAAATTCAAGATCCATTCATTTCGAGATGCCTGGACACACTGCGTTTGAAAGATTGGAGATCATAGGAAGAAGGGAATACAGACAGAGGGAGACAGTTCCAGAGTTGACCAGTTGCATAAATGAAGGACTGAGAGTAACGGTTAACTCTTGCATTAGAGAGTTGGACAGAAAAGGGATGAGAGTTTGTTGCTAGACGGGTACTACATGCCCGTCGTAGAGGTGGAGGGATGCAAGCAGACAGTTCAGAGGAACAGTGACCATTGAAGTAGTGATAGAAGAGAGAAAAAAGAAATAACAGTGTGGTGAAGAGACAAAGGTTGAAGGGAATCAGTAAGAGGAGGAGAGTTAATGAGACGAAAAGCCTTTGACTCCATCCTATTGAGAAGAGCTGCATGTGGGGAGCCTCCCCACACATGAGAGTTGTACTCCATACACGGGCGAATAAAACACGTGTACAAGATCAACAACTGTGCAGGGGTAAAGAAAGTTCAGAATTGCCTTAGCACACCTATCTCTTGGAAGCAGATTTCAAAAGAGATGTAATATGTTCTTTCCAAGACAAATCCCGAGAGAATGAAACCCCAAGCATGCTCAAGGATGATGCAGGACTGAGCTGGACATTATCAAACATTAGTGGGTAATCCTAAGGAAGATTTTGTCGGGTTGATAAATGTAAGAACTGAGTTTTTGATGCATTAAAAATAACAAGATTATTTTTACCCCAATCAGAGAAACGAGCCAAGTCAGACATTAGGTGTGCCATAGCCTCATCCCTTTTTTGTTGAAGTAATTGCTGAGATGGACGTTGCAGAAACCGGATGGAAAGGTGAAGGGTGGAATCATCAGCATATGAGTGGATAGCGTTAGATGTACAGCTTAGAAGGTCATTGATGAATAAAAGGAAGAGAGTTGGTGATAGGACAGAGCCCTGAGAAACACCACTGTTGATAGGTCTAGAAGAAGAACAACGGCCGTCTACAACAGCGGCTATAGAACGACCAGAAAGGAAGCTAGAGATGAAGGCACAGATAGAAGGATAGAAACCGTAAGAGGGCAGTTTGGAAATTAAAGATTTATGCCAGACTCAATCGAAAGCCTTTGAGATGTAAAGTGCAATGGCAAAGCTTTCGCCAAAGTCCTGAAAGGAGGATGACCAGTAGTCTGAGAGGTAGGTGAGAAGATCGCCAGTGAAGCGTCCCTGATGGAACCCATACTGACGATCAGAAAGAAGGTTGTGGCAAGAAAGATGCTTTAAGATTTTTCTGTTAAGAACTGACTCAAAAACTTTTGAGACACTGGATGTTAGAGCAATTGGAACAGTTAGTTAGAGGGTTGGGAATCCTCACCCTTCTTTGGGACTGGCTGAATGAGAGCAAACTTCCAGTAAGAAGGAAAGGTACAAATTGATAGACAAAGGCGAAAGAGTTTTACCTAGGCAGGGTGTAAGCACAGAAGCACAGTTTTGGAGGACAACAGGAAGGACTACACCAGGCCCATATGCCTTGTTAGTACTGAGGCCAGTGATGGCAGAAAATACATCAGCTGAAGAAATTTTAATGTCAGTCATGAGGAAGTCAGAGGGGGAAGTGATGGAGGAACAGCACCGGAATCGTCTTAGATGGAATTGGAGGAGAAAGTATGAGCGAAAAGATCTGCTTTATCAGTAGAAGAAATAGCTACAGAGCCATCAGAGTAGAAAAGAGGAGGGAAGGATGATGAAGTAAAATTGTTAGAAAGTTTTTTGGCAAGGTGCCAGAAGAAGCGGGAAGAATTCGAGTTAGAGAGTTGGGAACATTTAGAAAGGATGAAATTATTTTTAGCACAGCGAAGAACAGACTTAGCACGATTCCGGGCAGAAATATAAAAAAGATGTGATTCAGAGGAGGGTTGGCTCCGGTACCTCTTATAGGCCCTCTCTCTGTTGCGGACAGCCTTAGAACAAACGTGATTAAATCAAGGCTTTCTTGCATTAGTCAGAGGATATGAGAAAGGAATGTATGCTTCCATGCCCAAGAGAATAACCTCCATAATGATAAAGGCACACTCAGATGGCTCCCGGGCATGGAGGCAATAATCATTCCAGGGAAAATCAAAGAAGTACTGACTAAGGGCTTCCCAATCTGCAGCTCCAAAGCGTGGAGGGTCCACAGGCTATACCGGAGCAGTAGGACAGGTTATGGTAATAAGGTTATGATTGGAAGAGCCCAATGGAGAAAAAAGATTAACAGTGTAAGAAGAAGGATTAGTTGTTAGGAAAAGGTCAAGTATGTTGGAACTCTCTCCAAGGCGGTCAGGGATACGGGTAGAGTGCTGTACAAGCTGCTCTAGGTCGTTAAGGATAGAAAAGATGTAGGCTTGTTCACCAGGTGGATCAGTGAAAGGAGAGGAGAGCCAAAGGTGATGGTGAACACTGAAATATAAAATGGAGATTTCAGAGAAAGGAGAAATAGATAGAATGCGTTCCATCGTAGAAGTAAGATAGTCAAAGAATTTTTGATAGTCAATAGAATTAGGAGATAAGTAAACAGCACAGATATATTTAGTCATAGAATGACAGAAGAGCTGAAGCCAGAGAGTAGAGAATTCAGAAGAATCAAGTTCAGGAACACGAGAGCCAGATAGATCGTTGCGTACATATACGCAACAGCCACCTTTGGCTTTGAAATGAGAATAGAGAAAGTAGGAGAATAGAGAAAGTAGGAGAATAAAGAGAAGGGTTTGTTGTCAGTTGCCTCAGACAGCAAGAGAAGGTGAGGTTTAGAGAAGAGGTGGTGCTCAACAGAGCGAAAGTTAGAGGAGAGGCCGTGAATGTTACAGAAATGAAGAAGGAGTGAGTCACACAGTAGATCCAGGCAGCTCCGTGAGTCGTCAAGGGAGAGGGGCGGATGGTGGGGGCATTTATGGGTCCCCCCCCCGGGGACTCTAAGGCATGGTTCGTTTCGTTTCATTTTCGTGTTTGAAGGCTTCAACATGCTTGCATGCGTCGGCCTTGGTCACCTAATAGCGGCTCTCCACGCTGCTCGATCCCTGGCAGCCTCCCTGTTCAGTCCCTTAACCCTTAAGTCACACTTAATGACCTCGTCCCATATCTTTCTCGGTCTACCCCTACCAACCCCTCCCCCAATATTAACAATTCTCACCCTCTGTACCCAATTATCATCCTCCATCCTCTCCACATGTCCAAACCACCTCAGCCTACATCTCCTCATCACAACACCAATACACTCCAGTCCCATCCTACCTCTCAACTCTTCCATCGTAAACTCAGCCCCCCCAGGCCTTGCTCACAGGGACGCACTGCACATCCACCTAATCATTGTCATTTCTGTACGTTTAAACCTGCGAATATCCTCTTCCTCTACTGCCCAGGTCTCACTACCATACAGCATCACACTCCTAACACAAGCTGCATACAAAGACCCCTTAGCACGTAAGGAGAGTCCTCTCAATGTCAGGAGAGGCAACAGCTCCCTGAATTACAAAACTCCTCCACACACTCAAGAGACTCACCTGCAAGTTCAACCCTCTCACGCCTAACAATCTCCACCTGCTCTCCCCGACACGCCGCACACATGAAATCAGCATCATCTCACAGTCTACCTCTAATACCACTACATTTCTTGTGCACCCACTTATCACAAACACGACACAAGATGGAATTACTTCCCACACCCTTCTGGCAAACTGCACATGGCCACTCTCCCTCTCCTCTGATTGTACCGCCACCAACCCTAGATATCATCACTTTTGTTTTATCTGCATTTACCCTTAAGCCCTTGTACCCCATATCATCTCTCAACTTCTTAAATCTTTCCTCCGCCTCCATTTCATTCTCCGCAATCAACACCAAATCATCAGCATACAACATCTCCCATGGGAGTCCATCTCTGAAGTCACAAGAGAGGGCTTCAAGCACCATGATAAACAAGGGACTCAAAACTGACCCCTGATGCACACCAACATTCACGGAAAACTCATCACTCAAAGCTCCATTCACTCTTACCTGGGTGTGAGCACCCATGTACATGGCCATAACCACCCTAACCAGCCACTCTTCCAACCCTAGTTTTCTCATTGCCCACTTCACCACCTCTGTAGGGACTCTGCCAAAGGCCTTTTCCAAATCAACAAAAACAAAATACAATTCCCTTTTCTTTCCAATATATTTTTCCTGAAGCTGTCGAACAATGAATATGGCATCAGTGGTCCCCCTGCCTGGCATAAACCCAAACTGCATCTCATCGATATTCACTCTTTCTCTAATCATACCTTCTAGAACTCTCTCAATTACTTTCATTATCTGATCTAAGAGCTTTATACCTCTGTAATTTCCCCTTTCCAGGGCATCACCCTTTCCCTTGTAGACATTTACAATTACACTCTTCAGCCAATCATCTGGGACAACACACTCATATATAATCCTATTTATCAGGTCAGTGACTAACCTTACCCCAGTATCTCCTGAGGCCTTCAACATTTCGGCAGTCAACCCAGACACACCTGCCGCCTTCCCCACCCGCATCCTGCCTATTGCCTCACTCACAGTAACAGCGTCAATCAAAGGCCAAGGGCCAAACACTGGATCAGCGGGCTCCAAACCTTCTCCATCCCAATCAAACTCCTCATTCAACAATCGGCTATAATGCTCTCTCCATGCATCTTTAATATCCTCACTGTTCACCACTTCCCTTCCATCATCATTCTTCACACACTGCTGACCTACAATGTCCCGATTATCCCTCTTCACCTGATTTGCCACCCTAAAAATCATATTTTTCCTTTCTCCATGATTTAGATTAT